>JAIMZG010000049.1:0-16063 GCA_020466075.1 Colletotrichum coccodes | reverse complement strand
TTTTGCGACAGATCAGTAAACCGGCACTTTGAAGGCATCAAACGTATACATCCAGCTGTCGATAGAAGCCTGATCATAAACGCAGTCAAACGAAGCTCCTTCATTCGACCACAGCGGCCGCAGAGGCCAACGACAGAGCGTATCAATACCCACGCCCGTGTTGCTCAGCGTATCCGGAGCGCTGCCCTTCTCAACCCACTCAATTACCGTCTGCAGCGTTGTCTGCGGCCACCCTCCGTTAGGCTGGTTCGAGTTGGCCCCGCAGTGCGCGCCGCCGGGTACCAGGTACAGCCTGTAAAACTCGTCCAAAGCCGCCGAGCTCTCGTTAAGACCCTGGCCGGGAAACATGACGCCCCGGACGGACTCGTAGTAGTGCACCGATGAGCCCGCGGGGATCGAGTCGTCCTGCTCGCCGTGCACGTGGAGGATCTTGCCTCCAGCGACCTGGATACCGCTGAGGTCCGGGTACGTTGTCTGCAGAGAGTCGGCGTACTTGTTCATGCCGAAGAGCATCCAGTCGCGGAGGGTGTCGGCGGTGACGTTGGTTAAGGACTCGAGCGTGCTGGTGTCGCGGAGCTGGAGATAGCGCGCCACCCACTCGCCTCCGAGGCCCGAGATACTCAAGCCCCAGGTCTGCGTAGCCTCGTCGAAGGCGGCGTTTGCGTCGGTAAAGGCCGAGCCGGTCTGGTAGTTGAGGTAGACACGTTTACCTTCGGAGTCGTGGAGGCCGTCGTAGTACTCGGCGGCTAGGGCGGCCCCCTCGGCCGTGACGATGCCGTCCTGGGCCGGAGTCGGGTTCGTGGGCATCTGGCGGCGTTCGAGGCTGTCGAAGCCGCCGGGGCCGCTGTTGCCAGCCTTGGCCTCGCAAGAGTAAGGCTGGCCGACGGTGGCGTTGAAGTCGAAGGTGCTCTTGCAGAGATCGGATCGAGCGATGACGCCGTCGGTCTTGCCGTCGAGGGGGTCACAGGCGGCGATGGTCAGGTTAAGGATCTTTTCGAGTTCGCAGGAGGGAGGGAAGTAGTTTCGTGTCTGCTCCATGACGCCTGGAGTGAGGTGGTTTACTTGCTGTTGTCCGTCTATTGATACCATTAGTGCATTGCTTCCAGGTGTTAGTGCACTCGGACCACATACATCTGAAAGCAGGCGCGCCAATGGCAAGACCGTCAAACTGATCAGCGAAACGTTGCGCCTGGCTCCATCCCTCGCGGCCGCCTTCGGAGCATCCCTGGTAGTAAGAGTATATTTTCTGGTCTTCGGCAACGCTGTAGAACTTCCTGGTAAACTCCTTTCCTAGAGTCGCCAGTTCGTTATGTGCTTGGTATCCAAACATGTAGACAGACTGCCAGTTGACAGTACCGTTGGCCGCAAGAAAGACGGCGTCCCACTGCGTGTTGAAAGAACCAAAGCCACCATCAGTAATGCCAGAGACAGCACCAACAATGATACCGGTGGGGATGTATTGGGTCTGAGAGTTGATCGCCAGGCCGCCGCCGCCGGTCGAGACATAGCGGTTTTGGAAATTGTCAGGGGCGGGCACCCAGTAGGTTACGTGGACTTTGTCGTCGGCGAGACCATCATGGGAGTAGGCAAAGGTGACGTTGCAGTACTCGATGGTGCTAGTCGGGTACCACTCGGAGCTGACGGAGGCGTTGCTGACGATGGAAGTCTCTACGGAAGAGGCGTCGATGGTGATACCGGGAATGAAGCCGGTCACGGGGAGTGCTTCCTGCGCGTGGGTCGACGTGCAGACTTCGGCTAGGGTTGCGGCGTTGACGATAGCCGGGGCGACGGCCGCCGCCAGAGCCCAGTGGGAAGAGGGCATGTTCGAGCAGGTGCCTAGGTAAGTGATTGCCGTAGCTACCCAAGGAAAAAGGAAAGGAGCGTGAGGCTGGCGAAGATATGTTCGTGGTCTATTCTACATCTTCAGAGTGGGAGAGGAAACGCGCCATGATATAACCTCCCCTCCCCCAACCACTTGACCGAGGCCTCTTCATCCCTTGTGCCGTGTGGCATTGCCGGGTTTGACTCCGTAGTTCACGCACTACTCACTACTCGCTATTCCTGAGATAGTACCGGGTCATGCGTCGATCGAAACGGCAGGACGATATTGGCCTCTCGGAGGGACGCTTCGTTCAGGAGGCAAAGCCGTGTCACCGTGGGCCTAAAGCGAGCCGGCGATCATTCGGATTTAATACTGCTCGGAACAGCCCCACATTCAACGCGGAGCCAGTGTGGCACGGGTTCGCCTTGGCGGCATCGGACCAGCCCCATTACCCACGCCAGGACACTGCCGACCGTGGGGCACCTTGCGCAATGTGAAGAGACAAGGTTGAGTGATTTGCCATGGAAGGTAGTAACCCCTCTGTTTCTTATAAGCTGTCGTTCGCCGAGCTTGATGCTCGAGTGAGGTAGGAGCTCGGCCGAATTTTGGTGATTTTCGTTCAAAAAGTGATTCGTATGCTTTCGAATCATGGCGCACTGCACTACCATATTTATAATAAGCGATCGATGCCGAGCCTAGAAACGACTCCAAGAACACTCTTGCGGGTCTTTAAAGGAGTTCTCAGCATGGAGCCAAATCGATTTAGACTTAAATCCGGTATGGAGTCTCAAGAAATCAGGGTGCATGCAGGACGTGACGGTGCTGCTGCCGAGTCCACCAAGAAATGCATGCAATTCAGCTGCTGGTTTCTTTTGCATATATACTGTGTTTGGCAAGAAAGCAATGGGAATCTCTTCATTACACAGACAGTCGTGCTACATAGGCTTCGTGCTACATAGGCTTCGAACATCTCATACATGGTATGTTCGGTAGTACTCGGCCTGCTATTTCGTCCGTGATATATTTTTGCCGCGCATGTACCTGGCCTGCTGCATCGCGCTTCAGGAAAGACACGGTTCGTCGATACGTCACAGATCCGTCCTCATTCTTTATCACGTCCAGCTCGTGGTCTATCGGCGCCGCGAAAAACCGCTTCTCCTCCGGTGGGAACGAGAACTCCGCGAACGCGGCTGGGTCCCTCTGTACTGTGCCGTCTTCCAACGAAACGCCATGCTCGAGCTCGACCCCGACTCGGCCAACTCTGTACAGAGTGCCGACGTCCACGAATCCCTCTTTTGGCGCCGCGATGTCGGCCATCAATGCCAGGGCCTCCAGCCGGATCGGTAGGTCTCGACACTTGATGGAAATGAACCCCAGCGATGATAGGAATCCGCTTTCAAACGTGAAGCTGGCCGGGGGACGTTCGTCAGGGAATGCCCTCCTCAACTCGGCGCGCGACGTGCCAGTTCTATAATCCTGCGGAACTTCTCCGTGTGCTCGTCAAACCTTGTTTCTGTCGTGCCGCGGATCGTATCGATCTGTATCCGTGCCATTTCAAACTTCATCATCATGTTACAGACGGCAATCTTTTTCGACGACTCCGATGGGGGCACAGTCGCGTCAAATTCGCTCAATCTCGTGTTGAACTGTTGCAGTTTCCGCTCGAGGTCTTGTCGATCGACGGCGGAAGCGTCTCCAGACGACACATATTCGATGGCATGTACCGTCAAATTGTCAATCGCGCTCTGCGCCTCGGCAATGCTTTCGAATTTTCGGGGTATCGGGACTTCGAAACCGACCAGCCCCGGTACCGCCGCATCCGGCGGCGGTTTGGCGCCGAGATAGAATGACGCGAAGCTTAGGCGACGGAATATTGGCAAGAGGTAGTCGCGAGCCCACGACGAGCATCCCACACGGTTGAGTATCATGATCCCATGCTTACAGTGCCGCAGGGCCGCTTCGACGTCGCCCTGAAGATACTCGATGCAGATGAAGAGAATGCACACCAACAGCACGAGCTGCTCGTCCTCGGCCGACTTGATCCGCTCGATAGCAGCGCCGTAATGCCTCAGCGCGAAGTCGTTGCCGGGCTTCTGCCTCGTGACGCGGGCGCCACCGTGAAAGTCCTCGTATAGAGAGCTGATTGCCAGAACGGCATGGCGCACGGCGGGTTCAAAGTGGCTAAACTGGACGACTAGATGGGTCCAGAAGTAGGCGTCCATGGGCCCGGAGAGGACGGGCCCGACCATGTGGGAGAAGAACTGAACGCCCGGCCCTCACGCTGGTCGTGGGCGGTGAGCTGTTGCGGGCGGTACCATGATAGGCCATGCTCGAGTGTCGGTTCATAGCCGGCGCACTGGCGGCCGCTAGTTGTGCATCGCTTGCATTTGGGCTTCATCTCGTCGCATTTCACCTTTCGAGCCCTATGTTCCCGAGGTCAGCTCGAGATGATGAAAACCTAACAAGTTAGCGGCAAACCCACTTGCATGTCCGACAACCCGTCTTGACCTTGGGACTACCCTTCCGGGGCGGCATGGCGCGTGGGCCGAAACGGCGATGACAACCAAGTCGAATGCTATTTGTTGTCGGTTCTTCTTGATGTGGGGCAAAGCTGAAGTCGTTTGTTGAGCGTTGTCTCCTCCCCGACAATCGGAGAATGAAGCCCGAGGATGATGAGGTATTTGGCAGTGCTTGGCATTAGACAAGCTCAGATGAACAAGCACGACATCAGCCAGACCGGGGCTAGAGCGAGGTATGTAGATGAGAGTAGGGTAGAGACGGGTAGGTAAGGCAATGCATCAGAGATTGTAGGCGGAGTCGGAGTTGTTTCGACGAAAATCCTGTTGTAGGCTCCGGTCGGGGCGCAATAGACTCTTATGGGCTCTTATGGGGCGAGTACGAGCTCTTCCGGCCAGTGAGACGCGTAAGAGTTGTAAGGGGAAGCCAGTTGGATTCGATAGAATGCGTAGGATGGGGCGGTCCATCCCTGTCGTAACGCTGATTGACCCGAATCCGAGCTAAAAAGGTTGCCCAGATCGCTTTGAGCTGGTTTGTCGGGGGTGAAGGTTTTCCCTACGGATAGTGCCGACTAATGCGACATTGCCGGGATGTGGGGATCGCCGTGCCGAGCCCCGGCGCCGGTGCGGTCAACGTAACAAGGTAAAGGGGCCGCCGTGATCCTTTCCACCTCCGGCCCGGTATTAGACTGCAGACAAACCCCGAAGAAAGTCACTTGCGACAACATTGTATAGAATCTTGAGCGATTGGTGGTCCCGGTTTCAGTCGTTACTCTATTAGAATCGCAGACGGCAGACTGGGTTCTCGCACACCCAGGTAACTCGGAAAGTTCACGTCATATCAGAAATTTCACATCACTTCAAGACGGGGAACGACAGCATCGAGTTAACACCTATTATGCCGCGTTCTCGTTTGGTCGTATATCAGTTTCCAGCCTCATCCGCAACCTCCTCCGTATCCTCAGCCTCCTCCTCCGGCTTCCGAGCGTACACGATGTGGCTGCAGGATCAGCAAGAATGGCCCACAACGGAATACCAAATGAATGAAACTTACATTTTCCAGTACGCGTGCATCCTCCTGTTCCGCAAGTCTTTCCGCACCTCAGCACAAAGCGCGAGGACCTCCTCCTTGGACCAGTCCAGGACACGGGTAAGCAGTCCCAAAGAGAGCCCCTCGAGGCCGATGTCGAGGTTTACACACTGCCATCGCCCAATCTCCTGCAGCCGCGGGTCCGCGGGCCATGAGTTGAGCGGCCAGACGTAATCCTTTCGCGTGATGTCGACGAAGCCGGCCTCCTTCATGGCCTCCGTGTGTTTCCCCAGTCCCTCAAGTGGGCGCCCGATTTTCTCGGCGGCCTCTTGAAGAAGCGTGTGCCACTTCCAGAGTGACGAATCCTTGGGCACGGTATCGTCGTCGCACCCCGGCGGGAGCTCCAGCCTCCGATCTCGAGGTAACCACCCGGTTTCAGGGCCCTGGGGATAGAATGTCGGCCCTTTTCTCCTGGCAGGTAGGATGCAAAACAGATGAGGCCGCCTACTTACTGGTATATCTTCCGGACCATCTTCGGCCCATTTATGAAACACCCTTCCATGCTTCGACAGTTGATGAAGTCAAAAGGCTCATTCCAGGTCCAACTCTTCTCCAAATCATCCACCTCAAAGGTGCAGTTGGGAGGGGCCCTGTGACACTTAGTAAATGTTGAATGAGCCACAATGTGACAACACTCACCACTCAGGCTGAATAGGCTTAAGTCAACGCCGATAACCTAATAACGTCAGAGCAGATTCCTTTTTATGCCTGCGCATTTTGCATAGATACCGACCTCGGCTGACGGATATTCGTCCGCTGTTGTTTGTTCTCGTTAGGAATGTTCCAGGCTTGGTGAACATTTGTACGCGTACCAAAATCAATGGCCCAGATTCCCGTCCCTGTCCCCATATCCAGGACACGCTTGGCCGTCTTGTGGCCCGGAGAGACTGCCAGCTCACCGTTGAGGCATATCATCCAGATGCGGTGTTGCAGATCTTTGGCTACTTCAGCATATCGCGCGACTTCGAAGCTACTGCGAGACTTACCTAGCGGTCGCTCTCTCGCTGTTGTCGTCATCGAAATTGATCAGTCTCCTCGATAGAGAAATGAAGGCTTTTGAACCACGCTTTTCCTTACCTCATCATTGGGATAGCTATATTCTGTGACTGCGTCAGCGAATCAATCTCTTGTGAATACAAATGAATCCCACGCACTTCCGGAGCTCATGGAATGGTAAGTCCGTCCATTTTCGGCTTCGTGTTGCAGAATACTCGAGCGAAGCGAGACCAAAGAAGAATTCTCGTAGAACTAAGTCAAAGCACGAAACCTGTCACCAACCGGGCTTGAAGCAAATATGGTATGTTACTGGCTTTTATCCATACGGGAACACTCACGTCTCCGGGTTCCGAGGTGCTGTCAGCCTCCACAGCCTAGACAAACCCCGGCATAAGTTGACATCAGAACCATATTTCTTGGCGGAAGCATCTCACCGTCTGATCAAGTTGAGGGGCCTGCATTTTCGGGTGCTACAGGCTTAGGAAAAGGTGTTCGCTCGAGAACTACTTGCGTAAGCGATTTTCAAGTGTGATAAAGATCGGCGTGTTTGGGACGCATGCAACAAGTCCCAACATATCCGACCCAGAGTCCTGGGAAGGCACTCACCGACACTTTCTTGCGGAGAACTGACAAGATCTGTCGCTGAAAAGGAATGAAACCAGCCCCTCCCGCGCAGTGTCGGCGAGGAGGGGGTGTTGGTCTCTAAATACGGACGGCCCTCTGCCAACACTTGTCTCGCTTAAGAATGCAAAGCGTCAGGATGGAATGGCTTCGAGTCCTCTACCTTGGCTCGTGCTTGGGATCTTAAAAATTGAGGGGAACTGTCCAGAAAGGGCACTTGATTTAATTGATCATCTGCATTGTTCAGTTGGCAGGACAAAGTCAACCTATGATTGACCTGGGGTCTGCGGACAGTTGGCTTAATGGGGGTACTTGATAGGATAACAACCGATGAAAATTGCCGGGGGGGCGGCAATGCTGCACCGGATCAAGTTGAAATGCATCCGAGAGTGGTTTGTGCATACGATTAAAGTCGTGTTGGCCCCGTTCTTTCGGGCTTTCGGCCGACTTCACAATTCATGTCCGGGCTACTTGGCTTGGAAGTACGACAATGAAGATCAAGTACTTATTGCTGATTTCATGTCACAGTCGAAGTGGGCTCCGCTGGTCAGAGACACCATATCCGCAATTCGAGGCTGTAAAATTTCTCATTCTGGACTGCCAACCGTCAGAATACCACAACAAATGCTCAGTTTGTGCCTCGCGGAGCAGAGAACAGCTGTATTCCGGGAAGCATTGTTTGTGTATTCAGATTTAGCTTTGGTATGTTCATTGGCGACTATCGGCGGCTCCTAGGCTACCGGTTCAGGAAACGGCATGGTATGCTTTAGCCTGGAGGGTGTCCTAGATTCAATATTGAGCTTCAGCCTCAATAATGGTAGGATTTTGCGAGTGTTTCTACCTTTTAAGCGAGTGAATCCGACAGCTGGCAATCAACGGTGCACGAGGTTACCTCAAAACGATCTAAGCTTATCCCGCCATGTTATTTGGAAGTGGCCAGTTTGCCTGCCGTCTTGAAGTCGAACGATCTAATGTGAGCGGGGTGATCAACGCTCAATCAAGCCTAACGAGAAGGCGTCCAGCACTCAGAACGCAGACTCGGATAAGTTCAGTTTGTCATCGTCTGGTCTCTGTGAAGCGAACAGATGATTCGGAATTTCTTCATCTGGTCACAATCACGATGTCAACAAGCTTTCTAATTGTCACCTTGATGTCGCTGAAAGTGCTTTAACCCGCGTCGTCTAGAGACATCATGATATCCGATGCTCTCTTGAAAATAGATTGTGGTGCATGTGAGCAGATAACCCCTGCTTTGCTTTCCTTATTGGTTGGGAATAAGGGGAGGATATTGATGGACGCAATATAAAGATTGGGTGCTGTTGTGTTTTCGTGTAAATTGTATTCGCCGGTCAGGGCCCAGGCAAAGCTTTGGAGTAGAGGGCGAGGAGCAAGAATGCTATCATACGTGCGGAGTATAAACATGCTTAGCTTTAGCATTCTTTGTTGCCAAGGTTGAGTATCGAATAAGTGAGTTGACGACATGAACGATATTGTTCGCAATTGGAGCCAATATCCGGCGGTAGAGACGATGTGCCGTAACAGAAACTCCCAGTATCAGGAGGTGGGGGAAAACACCAAGAAGGCTGGGGGAGTGAAAACTATCGTTTCATCACCTTATTTTGCGTCATGATCTATATCTACAAGAGGGCAACACTTGCTTCACTTTATTGTCACACATTCCCAACGTCAAGGCCAAGTCGACAATTTCAAAACACCTAAACTCTAGGAACCCGCAACCGAACGATTTTCGCCAATCTTCGACCCAAACTTCACTTTCCCCCAACGAGGCGTGATAGCATACCAAACGAGCCACGGCCCGGTCCACGCCCCCACCCACACGGCGCTCTACATCCTCCGCGTCCGGCCGGACTACATCTGTATGCCGCTCTTCTCCGACCATCAGCTCTCGATGGACTCGGATGAGGTTGAATCTCTTTCCAACTACTATTCCACCCCATGGCCCCTTGCGTGCGAGCCAGGTCGAGATCGACGCTGCATGACATCCCTATAAGATCTATTTCATGCTCAGACGAAGCCGCCAGGACTTTGATGCCCCCCCCGCCAGAGGCTGCTCAACGTCGAGCGCGATGTCCGAGACACGGATCGTGTGACTGACAACGCGAAGCGGAGGGAGAGCGGGCGGTAACCTGATCGCCGGGCCAGGGTCGGTAGCGGTAGCGCCCACAGTCGAAGGGCCCCCGACGGGCACCGAGAGGACAATCATCGTCGAGAACGATAAGCCCCGCGAGATGTTTCCGAGATTTAGAAGGGGGTTGATGCTGCAGTGAAATGCTTGTTAACCTTCAGATGGCGCTAAGGAGGAAGCAGTAGCTGAGAAGTAGTCTGCAGATATTAAAAATCCCAAACACGAGGCAAAGGTATGTGCTACACTTAGTGAACGAGCTGAGTGTCTACTCGGATAACACAATTGTTCATGGCACTATGTCCCAAACACTGAGGTACTTTGACGACACCACAGTTCACTTGCCGGTCGCTGGGGTGGATGGAGAGCATTGTCAAGACCGCCTCAATTTCATGACATGGACCAGATGCCGACCTCACGCGCCTCATTACTAGTTAAACATGGTATCTATGTACCCTGTAGCAAAGTGTGGTATCATAATCCCCTCTGACCTGAGTAAAGTAACTCCATGAGCTTTTCCATCCGTGAACCCCAAACCACACTTTAAATACCATGTGTGATCGAACCCATACCGTGTCGTTTTGAATGACCATAATGCTTCCATAATGCAGGTCTCTTTGACACCAACGAAAAATGAACAAGAATCGCCGCCATCCTTTCTCGAACTTCAAAGCCCGTCCTCGTCCAGCTCGAGAAGGTCAAGGAGACTGGGATGGGGCTCGCCACAACAAGGGCAGACGCCAAGCTCATCGTCATCGCCCATCATCTCTTCGATGTCTTCCATGGGATAACCGCTGCTACGGCAAAACTCGGTCCACTGACGCTCCTCGCCATCACGGGTCTTAGGAACCTTCTTCCAGATGGTGAGATCTTTACGGTTGGGTGCGGACTTGGGATGGCCGGTCTCCGGAGGCGCCGGCGGCATGATGGGCTCGCGTGGATGATGATGACCCACTTCAGAATCCGAATCCGAGTCAGTGTCGTTGGGGGAAGAAGCACCACTGGCCTTCTTTGACTTCAAAGTCTTCCAAGCCCGAACAACACGGGCGCAGCTCGAAATTCCCGGGAGGGGCTTGAGTGCGTTCTTCAATTGAACGAAAGAAGGAAGGCCGGCAAGGAAAAGCCCTTCATCGCGCAAGAGGCCGGTAAGCTCGGCGGTCGCCTTGCTACCTGCGTCATCAATGGGTAAGCCGGTCACCTGTAGCTCGTTGAGAGAGCAACCCAGCTCGTGGGAAGCCATGTCGTGGAGATCGCTGCCGGGCATGGGCAGGAAGTCGTCCAAGAAGTTCACAAGGTCGATTCTGAGAGACTCAATTCCGGGAAACAGTCTTGGGCGGACGAGCTTCACGTCGTGCTTGGGGTCGTAGGGGCGCGGAGGCGCGCAGGAAATCAGTCACCTGGCCCCAAGAGTAACAGCGGAAGCCGCCGCGAGCGTAGGTATGCTCATTGACACGAGGCATTGTCCGGAGCGTGATGTCACTCTTGAGTGCGGGGTGGTAAGACCGCTCGAGTTTGTGCTTGCGCTTCTTGTCATCGAAGAACTGAGCAATGATGCGGAAGTTGACGTGCTTGATGTGCTTTCGATACGCAAAGTCCAAGTCGGCAAAGTCGCGGACGGCCTCATGGGTCGTGAAGGCGAACGAGTTCTGGCCCCACAGAATGCGACTGCCTTCCTCGTGCATGGCCTTGCATGTCGCCAAGAAGTGGATGGCAATCTGGTTGCCGCGACTCCTCTCCAGAGGGGTCAGGTTCTCGGGCTTGAGTTTCGACAGAGGGTCAATGATTGGGTCCTTGCACGTCAAAGAGTACTTGAGAATGCGCAGCAAGACTTCGGTTGGCAGGTACGGATACGGGTGAGTCTCGGAGCAGATGGAGGATCGGGTGCGTCGACCAGCGCGGTTCTGCTTCTGATAAATCGCCGAGATGGGCGACCAGGCGATACCGTTGTCGCGGAGAAGCTTCTTCAGCTTCATGTTCTCGTCGGCAAGCGCCTTGTTCTTGGATCGAAGCGGGTGATTATAGTGAGCTTCGGCCTGATCCTCCACATCACGACACTCCCACGGCATGATTTCCTGATTGTCGGTCAGCTCGCGCACCGGAAACGACGACTACCGGAAGCAAACACACCATGTCTCGATGCGCCATTGTGGTGAGATTTGAGGTGCAGCCACCTGCAGAGTATATGGCGTTGGAAGGTTGGTCAGCCGGGCCGACAAAGGCAAGCTATCTGCGCCCAGTTGATGTTCCTGGCGGAATGGTGTGAGTGAAGAAATCGATAACTTTCCGAAGAGATAAATTTGCCGCCTGTCGGGAGTCTGACGAACGACAGTGATGGGGATGGGGGTCCGTTGCCAAAGAAGTTCAGCCGACTTGTGAAGAGCTAGGGATGACAATTCGGAATAACTCTCGGTGAAGCAGGGTATGACGGATAGCCGAAGTGAGTTGAGCTTGCGATGCGACACGCGACTGGAGGTGAAGAAGGTGAAACGAAGGTTTGAAAAGGGATGTGGTTCGGGCGTTCGTCCTGACGTTATGGAGGGGCCGACTCGGAATGAGAGTTGGAGTGAGGAGAGTCAGCCAAGCCCACAGTCGGAAGTCGAGTGGGCGGGATGGCGACTGATTGAAAGAGGCAGAAAAAGAAGTGCTGGTGAGTCGTGAATGAGAAAACCGGCAGTCACGGATGAAGGCGGTCAACAGACTGACTCCTAGAAGTAGGTAATCAGGTAGTAACGTTGTCGATGAGGTTGATTAGCGCCGATGGTGATTGAAATGTCGCTGCTGAGTTGTCTTCGAGTCGGTCGATGGAATCCCGAATCCGCCTTCCCCGGGATCGCTTAAACAGGGTGGTTGTGACTTGTGAATGGCTCAACTCTAGCAAAGACCGATGTGAGTGCAATCAGTCTTATCCTCCTTTATCGGGGGGGCATGATATCCTGGGGAGACAAGGGAGGGTGGAGAGCGCGATTGATGTTGAAGGGACAACCACGAGAAGAAGAAAAAGGGACGAAGATTACCAACGGGGAGAAGGGTAAGAAGCGCGCGGCCAGGACGCTTGGGAGACGGCAGGTCTACGCGGAAGGAAAGCGGATGGGGGCAAGAGGAAAGGTGCGGGAGGCGGTGGTGGTGTCGTCCAGTGACAGTGACAGTACCAAACTAGACTGTAGAGTATGGAAGTGACCCGCGGACAACAGCGACAGCGACGGGCGACGCCTGTTGGGCAACTTTTCCCCGTCTCAGCTTTGACGATTGCCGATGTCCGCCGAAACCCGACCAGAGCTTCTTTTTTGGGTACGCCTGAGAGGGTCCTTTCCCTCCTTGAGGAACCTTTCACGGAATGACGAGCTGGCTGCATGCACCAGGGGGAGGAAGGAGGGCTTGAGGAAGGAGGGCTTGGTGGTGGAAGGTGCACGTCTGGCCAGGTGCTGTCGCTCCTGCTGCCCTGGCCCTTGTGCTTCACTTCGAGCAATGGATGGAAATGTGCTTGACCGCGGCAGGTGCGCAGCTGCACCCGACAAACACTCAAGCGACTGGCCACGACACGCAAGCGAGGGGGTACAGCAATTGGTCGGTTGGATATTGGATGAGTGGGGCGGGCTGCGACCGCCCACCGAGTACTCGCAGACGTCGAATGGGAGAATGACGATGGCAACTTTTTGAGAGGAGAGAAGGAAACGGGAGGAGGGAAAAGACCGCTCCGGGCCTCCACCGGCATGGTAAGGAAAGAGCTTGGGAAAGAGGGGGAGGGATGGATAGAGAAGGGGCAGGGCGCGCACAGGGGTAGGTGCCTTCCGCATTTGCTTTCAATGTCTTGCTCCTGCTCGAAGTAACAGAAACTCAAAAGGTACTTTCTGAGAGTACGCCCAGACAAATGACTGGAGGGAAGGGACCACAGGATACCTGATCCTTGGCGGCCTTTCCCTGATTAGTAGTATATCTTCTCGGACTTGACGGGAGCCTCACACGCCTTACGAGGTTCTTGTCGGCAATTTCAACCTACGCTTATAGGAAGAAGATGCGTGGGATGGACGCAATGCCCGGCATACAAAGGTAAGCGGCTGGCAAGTGCTTGCTGTTACTGTGCGGATAACCCGAAGCAGCTTGCCGGACTGCCTCACGATCGATGTTTGGTGGGCAGGATCGGATTCTGCCACAAAATGAAGGAAACTTGTCGAAATCGCTTTGCCTGAGGTGGACCTCAGCTAAGCCCAACCAAACACATACACACAAGCTCGCTTTCTCGTGCAGCCGGACTCTGGCCGATGCCGCCGCTGTCTCTCGTCTGTGCAGATGCATGACAGGGGAACGCCAACCAAGGGCGAATGCTGATGGCCTCTACACATCAGTCAAAAGACGGCGCGCGGGTGTCTAATTGCAAAGTTGGTTGCATGATATGCTTCCTTCGATTGAACGATTGCATCTCCAACATGAACCCAGGGAAGAAGAGAGCTGCAACCCCATCTGTTCGCTCGTCACGCTTTCTCCCAAAACATGCCCCAGCACCCAATGCAAGTCAGAACCAATTAGCGTCACCGTCCGGCCATTGCTCGTTGCTGGCATTGGAAGGAAAGCTCAGGCGAAGCAAGTAGACGATCAATGATGAATTATCTCCATAAAATACGTCCGTCGAGCCACAGTTCCCGCCTGCCTCGCCCCTTTCTGGGTGTCGCAGTAAACAGCAAGTGCTCTCCTCCGCTCTTGACGTCATCATGTCTCGCCAATTACAGCTCAAGCGGCTCAAGCTCCTCAGCTCCGCGCGACCACAGCGACGTAACAAGCCTTTCGATGATGAAATGGTCGTGCCTGCTGCAGGTAAGGCGAGTTACGGCGATGAGGTCAGCTCGCCTAACGGGTTCAAATAGCCACAGCGACCACGGCTTCTCCTCTACGAAGAGGCTTCTTTTCCCGTACTCTCCCGATACAATCTTAATCAAGACACTCTCGTATTGACTGACTTGATAATTCGACACGATCAAACCTTTGTACCATAATCACAAACACGCCGACTACAGCCAACATGTCTTTCTCCAACGCTGACACCGGCAACAAGCCCGCCGACCCTTACAAGGCCTCCAACCTGGACAATGACGTCTCCGTCAAGGAGAAGGTCGAGGCCTTCGTCAAGTTCGCCGAAAAGTCCAAGTTCGGCATGATGACCACCAGAGACGCAAAGTCGGGCGCCCTAGTCTCCCGCGCAATGGCCCTCGCTGCCACGGTTCGTGCCTTCCCGATACCTGTCTCGTGATCCCCCCATTAACACGAGCTTCCAGGAAAACGGTGGCGTTGACCTGCTCTTCCATACCAACACCGAGTCCAACAAGACGGACGAGATTGACAGCGACCCCCACATCAACATCGCCTTCATCAACAGCTCCGGCGACTGGGCCTCCGTCTCTGGAGTCTCCAGCGTCGTCACAGACCGCTCGCTGGTCAAGAAGCACTACAGCCCCAGCCTGAAGGCATGGCTCGGGGATCTCGGCGACGGCACCCACGATGGCTCGGAGAATGACCCACGCATTGGTGTCATCCGCGTCAAGACCAGCACCATCACGTACGCCATCAGCAACGCCACCTTCGTGGGCAAGGTCGCCCAATTGGCGGAGGGCGTCGTGTCTGGCAGCCCGGCGCAGGTCAACAAGCTGAGAGAGGTCTCTTCCGAGGAGGTCGACCAGTACCGCGCCGCGGCGTCTTCCTAGGGTACCGAGTGGCAGATAATGGACATGTACGAATAGCACAGTAGATGATGTTTCGGGGAACAGCACCAACCCGACTTACGGGATACGAATGATGACTATTGCTTCCCATATTCTGCGTTCCAGCTCTTGTCAAACGTCTCCTTGTTGACCGCAAATTCGCGGATGTAATCCCGTTCGAGCTCATGCGCCCTCCTTCCGAGCAGAACCATGCTGTGCAGAGGGTCTCCGAGGATCTCATCCGTGTCGCAGAGCTCTTTCAGCGTGCCGGCGACATACTTCTCAGTCTTGCCTCCGACGCGGGCCGCTCCGATAGCCAAGCTATCAGCGGTATATACACCCTCCTTCTTCTCCTCCTCGATCTCGAGCATCTGCGCCGCGCACTGTCCGACAGTCATGTACCGCGGCGGCTGATACACCCTCCGCCCCCGCGCCATGTCCTCTAGGCTCTGCTCCTTGACCTTGATGTCGAGCAGCACCAGCGTGTGCAGGCCGATGTCGCGGTTCTCCTTGATACGGTCGTAAAAAGAGGCGGGCTTCCACGTCTCGGTGAAGAAAACCATGGAGACGGTCTGGCCAAAGTTGTATAGCTGCAGGCCGGTCGCGCCGATGCCGGACATGATGGAGGCGTTGGGGACGGTGCGGACGGGGATCTCGAGCTCGCGCGCGCGCAAGACGAGGTCGGTGTGCGTCGTCGCGCCAAAGGGGTCACCGACGACGCAGAAAGCGACGTCCTCGGTCTGGGCGTCGCGAAGTATCTCGTCGCTGTTGGACTCGACCATTTCGCGGTCGGCGATTACGATTTCGCGGCCATAGTAGCTCTCCTACTGGTGTATTGGTGTTAGACATTTGCGCGATCTCGTTGTGAAGCGTATGAAAGCAAAGGGGCGAGGGTCGACGCACCAAGACGGCCTTGTCCACGAGGAGGATGCTCGTGTAGGCTTCGAGATAGACCCTGGAGGCCTTTTTGACGACTTCGAGGCCCTTGACGGTGATGTCGGTCTCGTCAGACAGACCAAGACCAACGAGATACAGCATCTTGGCGGCGATTGAGTCGGTAGCTCTGCTGCTGAAACGAGAGGTGGAAGAGTTAGTCAGTCACGGGGAAATTCAGCCAACATTGGGTGCAACATTTTTCGCATTTTTTGGAGGGGGTGGAGGGGTAGGAACGGCGGGTATTTCCCC
>JAIMZG010000048.1:0-15404 GCA_020466075.1 Colletotrichum coccodes | reverse complement strand
CCTCCCAGCTCCCGCTCCCTCGCCGCCGGCGGCTTCGGCGGCGTCTGCGCCGTCGTCGTCGGCCACCCCTTCGACCTCGTCAAGGTCCGCCTCCAGACCGCCGACAAGGGCGTCTACTCTTCCGCCATCGACGTCGTCAAGAAGAGCATCGCGCGCGATGGCCTCAGGAGGGGTTTATACGCCGGCGTCTCGGCGCCCCTGGTCGGTGTCACGCCCATGTGTAGGTTTGCTTCCTTTCCTGCCTCCCTTGCTCTTCCCCCTCCCGACTTCGCAAAGCACCGCAGCGGCTGACTTGAAACCCCCAGTCGCCGTCTCCTTCTGGGGCTACGACGTAGGCAAATCCCTCGTCCGCTCCTCCTCCGCCGACGCCTCCGCCCCCCTCACCATCGCCCAGGTCTCGGCTGCGGGCTTCTTCTCCGCCGTGCCCATGACCGCCATCACCGCCCCCTTCGAGCGCGTCAAGGTCATCCTGCAAGTCCAATCACAGCGTCTCAAGCCGGGCGAATCCCCCAAGTACGCCGGCGGCCTCGACGTAGTCCGTCAGCTGTACGCCGAGGGCGGCCTGCGCTCCGTCTTCCGCGGAAGCGCCGCCACCTTGGCCAGGGACGGCCCCGGTAGCGCTGCCTACTTCGCCGCCTACGAGTACATCAAGCGCCGCCTCACGCCCAAGGACCCCGTCACCGGCAAGCCGACGGGCGAGCTGAGCCTCCTCGCCATCACCGCCGCCGGCGCCGCGGCGGGTGTCGCCATGTGGATCCCCGTGTTCCCCGTCGACACGGTGAAGTCCCGCCTGCAGACCGCCGAGGGCAACGTCACGCTCGGCGGCGTCGTGAGGGAGGTCTACGGCCGCGGCGGCGTCAAGGCCTTCTTCCCCGGCTTCGGGCCCGCGCTCGCCAGAGCCGTGCCGGCGAACGCTGCCACCTTTTTGGGCGTCGAGCTGGCGCACCAGGCCATGAACAAGGCCTCAATTAAACGGGGAGAGGGGAGAGGAGGATGGAGTCGCTGAGTGGTGTGGCAGAATGAGCGGATGGAGGAAAGGGGGGGGTCCAGTGTACTAGAGTAGACGGGCGTTCTGACGGAGGCACTCGTGGATATTTCTACACTAGACTTTTGTCACGTTTTTTCCCCTTGCGTTACGTCGAACCAAAATAGAAGCGCGGGGTCGACTCGAAGCTATTCTGAATCAGGATGCGTTGTTTGTAAACAGGTTCGGGACGAGGTCGTACGATATGCTTTGATGTGTTCATTGACTATGCTATCCATGCTTCATGAAAGTTGGGACTATGGCGGAATAAGAAAGAAAAGACGGCCTCCCGCTGGTGCTTTTGTCCCTCTTGTGCTATTAGAAAGTTTGTATCATGTTTGAACCGCCCGCAACTTTTTTCTTTCCATTGGTGTCGACCACGCCATGCAAAAATGAGAAAAGCTGAGATGTGTCTTCCGCCGCCCAAATGTCCGTCTGGTGCTGTTACGTATCTGGACACGGCTTTTGTTGTGCCACGTTCATGCTGTGCTGTATTGTTTCTGTCCGAGATTCCGTACGCCCCATCAGTCTCGGTTCATTCCAACGGTGCCGCGTCGCGGTGCATTCATGTCTCGAGTTGAGCTACGCCCCTAGGCGCGCTCGTTAACGGTCCACCGCCGCTTCGACGTCGTCATGTCGCGCATAATCTCCGTCTCTCCCAGGGGGCGTGGCGCTCCCCAGAGGCCGCCGTTGCCAAATGTGCCCAGCTGAGGGATCTTGTTTTCCTCGTCCGTGCCGTCGCTCGAAGTTGGACGAGAAATCTCCTGTAATCGGTGGGGAACCTTTGCAGGGCCGCCAAACTGCGGCTCCTTCCTCTCCGGCGTCGGAGGCTTGACAATCTCCTGACCTGGCTTTGAGAGAGCGGCTAGCTTCTTCCGGTGGTCAAAGTCTGGGAAAATATCGTCGTCCTCTTCCTCTTCCTCTTCTGCCGTCTCCTTCTGTGGCGTGATTGGCGACCACAGCCCAACAGAGAGTGTGGGTGAAGGTTTCGTAAAGCTCGTCGCGCCACTTCCGACCGTGATTCCTGACGTGTTGAGCGCCGGGGTCCTAGGTAGAGAGTATGTGTTGTGCGAGGTGCGGCGCATGCTGCCCAGGTTCGCGTTCGCCGAGTTGCTTCGACTGCCCGGGAAGGCAAACGAGTCGGGGTTAAAAGTAATCGGGCTCGGTGTATACACGCCTACAGTTGAAACGCGCCCACGCGGGTGCGCTTGGCTGTTTTGCGAGTGGTTTGAGGCGGTGGACGGAGCTCTGGACAAGTTGTGGGTGGCGGACGCAGGTTGCCGCAGGTGGTCCGTATTCGCAAACATCTTCAGGTCGTAGTAGTGATGGACGGGAATAAGTCCTTTCGTACCAGACAGCGGATCCACATCTACTTCTGACATGGGAGTATCCAGGCCCGAGGGCTCGGCATCGCGACCGGGCTTTCGGGCGGCCACCGTCAAGGAAGCCATCGCCACGTCCAGGAGAACCGGCTGGTGAGTGATTGCGCCGATCAAGGCGTTGCACCCAGCTCCGTGAGACACGAGAATCACCACGGGCTCAACATCGTCTTCGTCTTCGTCGTCAATGGCACACTCGGTGTCACCGTCCTGAGCCGTCTTCACCGTCTTGGTGACCATCTCAGTGGGATGCTCCGCTGTGGTATACCAGTCAACCAGCTTCTGAACGCCCTTCCTGAACCGGTGGTGCATGGCTGTCCACTCCTCGCCATACTTGCCACCATCGCCCCAGTCCAGAGGCTCCCTCATCGAGTCCCACTGGTAGTCGACGGAAACGCAAGCATCCCGCGCATGGGCCACATAGCCGTCAGGGATCTTGGCGCTCGACGATAGAGCATAGTTGGGGCTCGGAGCAGTGTATCCGTCGGCCGGGTTGGCAGGCTCTGGCAGCGCAAAGCGAACGCGCTGGCTCGAGGAACTGGCTGTGCTATCCGCCCGGCTCCGTGGCAGAGCGCCGGCCATGGAGGAGATGTTGTCAAGACCGAGAATGGACGGCGAGTCCGAGTCGATTGAGCCGGACCGCTCGGGCGCTGCTCTGAACTTGGGGCTGTTCCAGAGTTGACTCTGGGCTTGACCAACAGAGTTGGCATGGTGGTGGGAGTGCTCGACGACTTGGTCGTGAGCGCTGATGTTCTCCCGCCGCAGAAGGTCCGCCTTTGCTCCAGCCAGCATCATGGCAGAGCCGGGGGGCGGTGTAATCATCTCAAAGTATTCCGGGGACAGCCACTCGCCGAGGAACGCATCCAGCCGGAGAGTAGATTTATTGATTTTCTTCTTGAAGGACCCAGGTCTGTTGATGTTCGTATCGGTGGACAGCGGGTCGATTTCCCCGGCAACGGCAGCCGGAAGGATGAAGGGGGAGGCGGAGGGATTCGTGCTGGGTGAGGGCATCGCATATGAGGGAGTGCCGGCTGGAGGCGCCTGGGCCAAGCCAGCGCTGATGGCAACAGATGTTTGGACGCATCGCAGGAACGGGGAGCTATGTAGGACGACCTTGAATTTGCGTCGCTTCTTCTGCGAGTCGGCAGAGGCGTTGCGACCGTTGGAGAATTTGATGTCTGTGTTCACATCGGCTTCGGCCTGTCGGAGGATGTTCGCGATACGGATTCCGAGCGCCTTTGCTTGTTGCCAGCCGCCGTAGGTCAGCGGAGGATCATAGGGAGTCGGCGAAGTGAGATGCCACTTCTTGTCGGCGGCATCAAGACGTGCGCCGTGCCTGAAGTTTTGTCAGCGTCACAAGGGCTTGAACACGTGAAAATAAAACCGGCGGCTTACCTGACCACGAAGATGTACGCCGGCGGACGCCCCATGTTGTCAGGGGCGCGGGTAAGGATGCAAATGCCTACTCGGAATGTCTAAGGAAGCAGGCTTGCAGTTGTTGGGTTAAGAGACCAATGGCGGACTTGACAAGTCTAGTGACGAAGGAAACGGACGGAGGGTCGAATAATGGCGGTCGGAAGTGCGGCTAAAGACACCAGGGGATGCAGACGACCGGATGGCCAGGACAGGAGAAATAAGCTTCGGCCGGCTGCGAAGGCCACGAGAGCGCGAAGGAGCGAGGAAGGGCCAGGGCCGTCAACGAAGCACCTGTAGCCTCAATGGTTGGATGGACAGCGTACGCTCGGATTCGAGTACGCCGGGGCTCTCGGAACGGAGTTGGAACGGCTGTTAAAGGTTTGAGTAATCAAGAAAGGTATTGAGGATAATGCAGAGGCGACAGCAGGGGCAGAGAAAGGCGAGCGGAGGAGGGAACGGCTTCCCAGAAATTCTGCCACGAGTTTTGCGTCGGTCATCCGGTGTTTGGTGCCCCTCTCCGACAAGTCGGCACCGAGTTCGCAAGCGCTAAGAGACTGGGGCTTGATGGGGACGGCAGGACCCAGGTTCAGGGTCGGTCAACAGCTGGTAGTGGTGGAGAGCGAGATGCCGTGGAGAACGGTGTTTCGATTGCGGACTGCAGTGTACGTGTACTGATAGCTCGAGAATATTTTTTTTGTAATTGCGACCGGATCACAGAAGTCAGAGCAGGGTCATGTCTTGTTGGATCCAGGCGCGGGCCGCAGGTCGCAGAACCAGCAAAAGAAAGCAGCGAGGTACAAATTGCTGCTGCAGTTTATGCTCTGCCGTGTGGCCGGTGGAACTTCTCAGGGTGCAGCGCGCAGCAACGAAGCGGGGCAGGCATCTTCTGCTTTGGTTGCTGCGCGAAAGAAAAGGCTCCGTATGATGATGCAAGGACCGGGGCATGCCAGACGCGACAGGTTTGGCTAGGTTTGGTTCGGTTTGGACGACCCCGATGATGGAGACTCACCCATCCGTCCATTCATCCAGACCAGAAGCAAGCAAGGGGTAAGGTGATGGTCCAATGATGGTGTGGTGTCGCCGTTTGTGTCATCGGTGAGTGTCAATCCGGAGGACACTGCGAAGGAGGGGAAGACGATCCATCGAGGGGTATTGACAGTAACCAGTGCCACTGCTGTTACTGGAGCTCCCGCAACTGGTGCAGCTCTTGCGGCTATTTGCAGTCATCCGGTGACAGGGTGTTGCCTGTTGCTACGCCAGGCGCGTCAGCCGTTAGAGATGAGCCTTTGCTGGAGGGAGGGGTCGCAGTCGGCTTTCTTTGACTGGCTAGCTTTGCGTCTCCGCTCATGCTGATGCTTGCTTGTTTTCTTGCTAGTATGGAGCAGCAGTGCAGAATGCAAAGAGGAAGGCTCATTTCGCTCTTTGTGCATGTGATTGTCCCGCTCTCTGTTTTTAGCGCCAAACGTCATGCCGGCACGTGGGGCATGAGGAAAGGAAGAAAGTATGGGCGCGACAATGACCAAAAATGCCAGGTGCTAAGGTTCTGTGAAATAAGCTTAAGTAATCAGACTCTAACCGCTGGACCCTCCTTTTCCTCGACACTTCCGCTCGGCATTGCCAGCTCAAAGTTTACGCTGTCTAGTCTATCGCATCACTCTTCAGGGTCGACTATCAATTCAATTACAAGGCGTCTATTATGTCCTCGGACCAAAAACCGGTGGCTGCATCACACCTTGCTGACGCAAATCATCAGGTAGATCAGGGCCAACGAACTGTCCGGCAGCAGGGACGGGAGGCTCACTGACCTCGGACTAGATTCCTCCAAGCGCGTCCAGGCTCTACTGAGTCACTGTCCGTCCGTGTCGGTTCCTCGCCTGCGGATAATATGGAGGGATGGGCCCAAACCCCTCGTTCCACAACCCCACCGTCAGCATCCAGAGTATCACCCTACATATATTTAGATCGTGAACCCCAATACCCTTGGCGAGAGTGAAGAGCATAGCAGTCACTTTATCTCGATGCTCCTTTCCCCTCAAATCATCAAACTGTCAAGATCACGTACGGTGTAGATTGGTTTCGGGTTGGGAGGCACACGCCACATAGACAAATCGTGGGATTGCAACCAAAACAAAAGGTCCAAGCACAAAAATGGCGTCAGCTCCGGAGGACCACCAGGTCTCAGTCGACCCGGAGAACCTCAAGTCGCGTCTCAAGGAGTCCTACGACACCATCGCCCCAGCTTACAATGACTGGACCATCCAGAGCTCGTCATTCCGTATCGAATACCTCGAGAAGCTCATGGAGAAGCTCCTCACTGCGAAGCCGCTGTCTGGCCAAATGTCGCTCGTTCTCGAGCTGGGCTGCGGCTGCGGTCTCCCCGTCACGGAGAGGTTGTTGATGACCCCGGACGTCTTCGTCACCGCCAACGACATGTCGAGCACCCAGATCAAGCTGGCCAAGGACAACCTGGCAAAGCACGGCACCGACCGCGTCACTTTTGTCGAGAGTGACATGATGAGCCTTGAGTTCTCTGAGGGCTCTTTCGACGCCATCATCGGCATGTACAGTGTCATTCACTTACCCCGGGAAGAGCAGTCCGAGATGATTCGTCGCATCGCAAAGTGGCTGAAACCCGGCGGCCTCTTACTCGCCAACTTTGCCTCCGAGGACATGCCCGGTCTCGTCATGGACAAATGGCTCCATGAGAAGGGTTGGATGTACTGGAGCGGCTGGGGCGTCGATGGAACGCTGGACCGGATCAAGGAGGCTGGTCTGGAAGTTATACTGAGGGACGAGGTCAAGGACGAGGTTGACGCTACCTTCTTATGGGTTCTGGCGGAGAAGTAGGCATTGACAAGATGTCACTTGCAAGAGTATTGAGAAGCATGTCATATTGAGAAGCATGTCATTCAAGCTTTTTTTTAAAAAAAAGGAGCTGATGGGTACATCAAGCTACACGGAGAAGATGGAGAGAGCATATGGGGCAATTCAGGGCCTCGGAAAATAATACACTTGCCTATACACGGGGGTAGAGATTCACTTCGACAACCATGCGTCTCCGGATGGCCGTATCGTTTCTCGGAATCGATCATAGTTGTAGATTCGAGCGCACAATTGGCTTTGAATAATTATTTGAGTCCTTTTAGAATACGATACGTCGCTGTCTGGCAAAGTTGGACCACATCAAGTGACCAAAGCACAAGTTGCACCGGACAGCGTCTAAGACATGTATGTCTTGGCGGAGAGAATGAGGCTCGGCAACCGGTCGAGAGAGGGGCACTGGTCTGTGCGCCCGGTGAGCGAGCAGCTGACTAACGTTTGTCAGGATGAAGCTCCGTGGCGCTCCCCCTTACCAAGCCGCATTTTAACCACTTGCTTCAACAAAACGTAATCTATCAGTCTCCCTTGTTACGCCCTTTACGACCTTGTAATCTTCTTTTCTTTTGCGAGACTTCCCAGCCGCGAGCCGACGACGCCATGAAGCTCTCACGCCTTTTGCAATTGCCGGTTCTCCTGGCCGCCGCGACGCTCGCCCCGGCAGTGCTGGCTGAGCACACGAGCAACTGGGCCGTCCTCGTCTGCACGTCGCGATTCTGGTTTAACTACCGCCACCTAGCAAACGTTCTCTCCATATACCGCACCGTCAAGCGCCTCGGCATCCCCGACTCGCAGATCATCCTTATGTTGCCCGACGACATGGCCTGTAACCCGCGCAACGCCTTCCCCGGGACCGTGTACAGTAACTCAGACCGCGCGGTCGACCTGTACGGCGACAACATCGAGGTGGACTACCGTGGATACGAAGTCACTGTTGAGAACTTCATCCGACTTCTGACCGACCGTGTGGGTGACGAGATGCCTCGCAGCAAGCGCCTCTTGACGGACGATAGAAGCAACATTCTCGTGTACATGACGGGCCATGGCGGGAACGAATTCTTGAAGTTCCAGGACGCCGAAGAAATCGGGGCTTTTGACCTGGCTGATGCGTTTGAGCAGATGTGGGAGAAGAAGAGGTATGGCAAATCCCGAAACGCCTGGCCATTATGACAGTTGCTGACTGCTTAGGTACCACGAAATCCTCTTCATGATCGACACCTGCCAAGCGAATACAATGTACAGCAAGCTCTACTCCCCCAACATCATCGCGACCGGCTCATCAGAGCTCGACCAATCGTCCTACTCGCACCACGCTGACAACGACGTCGGCGTCGCCGTCATTGACCGATATACGTACTACAACCTCGAATTCCTCGAATCCCAAGTCCAAGACCTGAGCTCCAAAAAGACAGTCGGCGAGCTCTTCGACAGCTACACCTACGAGAAGATCCACTCCAACGCCGGCGTGCGCTACGATCTATTCCCCGGCGGCGCTGATGCCGCGCGCAGCCGTCGCATCACCGATTTCTTTGGTAATGTACAGAACGTCGAGGTCGACGGGGTTAAGAACATGGTCCTTGACGAGGAGCTTTTGGAGCTGAGCCAAAAGATCGCCGCGCTGAAGCGTCGCGCCGAGGAGTCTAACGCTGCGGCGAATAATGCGTCGTGGGCGGACAAGGCGAAGGTACAGACGCCGAATACGAAAGCCCAGGCCAAGAGGGTGAAGATGGCCAAGCCTTTAACAAATGACAATTGGTGGGAGAAGAAGGTCGTTGGCGCCACGGCGTTGGCTGGTTGTGCACTTTTATGGGCCCTGGGGTCATACCTCGAGACTCCGAAAAAGGCAGACGACGAGGCTACGAAAACAACTACCCACAACGGAAATGTCATAGCGAAGGCATAGCTCTCTTTTTCGTCACTTTGTATTTTAATTTCTCATTTGATGTTCATGATGACACATCCAGCACGGCGTTTCGTGGGACAGTGAAGGGGGTATATCAAATGAAAAGAGGGCCGTTTGTGCCCCTCGTCGATCAGCGACCTTGAGGGTTGAGCAGTCTGTATTTGATCAAGAAATAGCAGTGCATTTATCTGCCATCTTCTATGTGTTATAATCGAAAATTGGCGTCAAACTTGCTGTGATGCTGCGAATAGCTCAGTCTCGTGTTCTTGAAGACGCGGCGGACCCATTTATCCGGAGTATCTCCATTCGGGTATCTCTGGGTTTCTCACCTTTCGCTCACCGAGCTTTTCACCGAGGATTTCTCTCCCAAAAATCTTACCCGTCATGGCAAGTCGATGCTTTTGACATCAACACATCACCTCCTAACATATCTTTCATGGAGTTCCCTAAGCACCCCAATGTCTGTGACAATGGATAAGTCAAAGGTCAGTATGGTCACTTTCTCCTTGTGTCTTGTTTCCAGTATGGTGCTTCCCTGTTGGTCGGCAGTCCTTCTCACCTGCCCTAGGCGCCTACATCGGTCTCCCCATCTGCCTGTAGCTGCTTGTAAGTGACAGATGAGTGAAGTGTAGCCCGTTCCATAAGATCCCAGTCGCACAATTCGTACCACACTCCTCACTGTACCACACTTTCATGCCTTCATGTACGAATTCATTCATCTTCGGATGA
The DNA here is from genome assembly GCA_020466075.1 of Colletotrichum coccodes. Taxonomy (NCBI): domain Eukaryota; kingdom Fungi; phylum Ascomycota; class Sordariomycetes; order Glomerellales; family Glomerellaceae; genus Colletotrichum; species Colletotrichum coccodes. The sequence goes on along the minus strand of JAIMZG010000048.1, from coordinate 6,076 downwards.
CAGTCACCTATGAAGCTGCTGTGGTGGATGAGATCCGTCGTCAACTTCGAAGCAGCCATCGCGGAATCTCTACACAAGACGAATTTTCCTTTGGTTACCTCGTCCGACGGCCGAGGCCAGGAGCCGTGGATGACTTCGACACCCTCGTTAAAGTTCTAGACCCAAGCTTCTTAACCCAAGATGGGCTGCTAACATGCATCTCGGGCTTCCAGATCCCACCCCTCAAGACCCTCACTCTCAAATCCCGACCTCTAACGAGCCACGCTGTCACGTTCTCTTGCGATGCCGAGCTCGCCGTCGCTGCCGACGACTCGGTCCATGTCTTCCTCCCTGAGTTCCCGACACCAGAGGACCCGGCAACTAAGACAGCGAGCACGTCACATCCCGCTCCTAAGGACGACGAGGGCGCCCAGACAGTAGCAAACAAGGACCCTGCGGGTGAAGTAGCCGCCGCCGTCGTCGCCGCTGTCCAGGACGGCGGAAAGACGTCCCGCCAGCAGTACTACACCTACATCCTCCGCATCCCGACGTCGCGTAAACCTGACCCGCGCATGAACGCCGCGCTCTTCGCCGCGCAGGGCCTTTCGGCGCCCTCATACGACGACGACTGGGCCGCGTCGGCGGGCGGGGTCGCCGACGACCCGTCCTCTGCGTTCGAGGGCGTCGGCTCAGGTACCGTCACGGGGTACGGTGCCTCGCTAAACCAGGTCGTTGCAGTCGAGTGGTCGCCCGCGGGTCTGGGGCGGAACCTGCGCGCCGTGCTGGCAGTGATGTTGACAAGCGGTGCGCTGCTGGTTTTCGGCGAGGGCGACGGGGGCGGTGTGGTCGACCTCGGTGCGAGGATGAGGAATTTCAGAGATTGGAGGATTCTCTGGGGCGTTGGGGCAAATCTGCCGCTTCCTGATGCCGGGAGCGAGGACGGGGCGTATTTACCAAAGGACAAGGTCCGCTCGTTCTCATGGGCGAAGTGTCTTGGTCCTGGGCAGGCTTTGATGGCGTACGCGACGGATCAGGAGGAGATTGTCGTGCTTAGTGTGCAGTACTACCTCTCGAACGAACTGTGTGATGAGCCGGATTCCGGATCGTATGCTTGGGAGGTTGAGGAGCTTGCGAGGTTTGACGCGAGAGGACCACATTCGAACCCAGATGTACGTCTCGTATAATCATCTCCCCAAAGCTTGAGAGTGGCTGACAAGACTTAGATCATGGATCCGGATTACATCCCCTACACCTCGGCGTTTTCCCTGAAATGGAGTCCCTGGCTTCATTCTGAAAACACGAGGACCGCCGTTTTGGCATACTGCGCAAGGAACTACGTTGGCTTCCGCAGGATCACGATCCCCTGTGACTGGCCGCGGGGAGCGGGCGTCGAGGTCGCCGTGGAGGAAGCGGACGTTACGGGCATCTGTACGAACCTCCTGTCCGATGCGTTCGTGGAGTGGGAGGAAGCCATTTGGGATCGCGACGGGGCGAGGGTCTGCAGAGGCGTCATAGCATCTCCGTTCAAGGCTCTGCCCTTCCAAGTCGCGCTCAACGGGTCGGAAGGCACGGCCAAGGAGCCTCATGCTACGAGTATCTGCAACACGACCTTTCCCGAAGACACAACCTCTCTTGACGCGACGAATCCTATTTCAAGCAAGTGTTTACCCGCTACCTCTTCTCCCGCTGCTCCCACTAACACCTCCTACTAGGCCTCGTGATCCACCCCCCCGACTTATCAAGACAAACCAAAGCGCCCACCTACTCTCTCATCCGTCTCTCCGCAACAGCAGCAAACGACAACTGGTTCCAGAAAAGCGCCGGTGATCCGTCTTCGTCCGCCGTTGAGCCCCTCCCCAAATGGGCAGAGACAATATCCTCAATTGTCAAGCTTTCCGTCCCCGTGGCGATGTTCAGCCGCGGCGTGGGCGGCGCGGGAGGGGAAGCCGAATCCGTCGCTTCGGGGGATGATTCCGACTCGGACGACGATGACGACTTCGACCTCCCTGAAGACGCGGGAGAGCAGATTCACCCGCACAGAGTGCGTATGTGGGGTATGACCATATCCCCGGCGGGCGGGATGAGCGCCGTGCTAGTCTCGCAGCACAGTACGCAGAAGCCAGAGAAGTCAGTCAAGACGAAGATCATGTTTGGCGTGCGGTCTGGTTCAGCCGTGGCGGCGGCGCTACCTTCTTCAATGGCTAATGAGACGGAGGTCGACGGGGATGAGAGTTTAGGCGAAAAGAAGAAAGTGGGCTTCTGGGAGAGACTGAGTACCGAGGCCAAGATGTGGGATTGGATGTATGCCGGTGGACCTGCCGTTCCAGGAACGCTTGGGTCTGAGGTGGGAGTGAGTGCTGGGGATGTCTCCCTGAGGAGGAGGTTTGAGGAGGTGAAGAAGGGGCAGCGATGTGTCTTTTGTCAGACTTCTTTGAAGGATGAGGGAAAGGAGTCGGTTTGCGAGAGGGGTCACATATTTGGTGAGCTTCCCCCCTCCCCCCTCTCTTATTTCTCATCGTCTTTGTCGAGTTACTGACTTTGAACAGCTACCTGCGCAACAACCGGCCTGGCCATCCTGGCACCTGGCATCTCGAGGGCTTGTGCTGTCTGTGGCCTCCGGTGCCTAGTGGCGAAGGAGGTAGTTAAGATTGCGCAAGAGAATTTGGGCCCTGATGGCAAGGTCGAAGCTTCAGGGGAGATCTGCGGTGGATGTGGTGGCAAGTTTGTTGTGTGAGCGGCATACTCACGCAGGGGGCGAAGAGGATGCTAGACGACTTAGGAAGCCTTTTTGAAGGGTCATGAATAGATAGCATGACTAGAACAGTCATGACGTCAGTCGATCCTCCCGCCTCATGATTCTGCTCGTGCCCCCCCCCTGCCTTTGACTTGCAGGTGGTTGTTTTACGGTAAGGTGGTGCCTTGTGCCCCCTGTGGCGTTATGATATCGCAGGACTTTGACATGGTCGGATCATCAAATTCAACACATATTTATGACATTCACCGCCTTCATCATCAGAATATATGCATGTTGTGATTATGATGTGCTTTAATTCGTTCGTAGTCTAGTCTACCTTGGGTGTTTGAATTGTGTATGTCTAGTTTTCCTTATGCATTCCTTAATCTGACGGCTTAACGGTTATATGTTTGTTGTCCGAGTTTCCTCAAGCCTCTCGTTTTATCCGAGTGAACTAATGGGGATGCCCAGGGCTTCATGATCGCCAATATCGGGAGCCTTATGGAAGTCGTTTCAGTAACAGCCGATGGCACCATCGTAAACCCAGATGCCATCGGCTGAAGTAAGAGAGACGAAAAGTCAGAGGATGTTCTTGTGGCAATGGCAAAGGGAAGAACGCTAAGGTGAGGTCACTCACATAGGTTGATTTCTCTAACGACAGGCTTCTTCTTTTTGGTGTAGCACAGGCACTCCATAACGACGGAGTCGGCCCCCTTGAGCTTGCAACCGCTGCAGTCGAAGTCACCGCTGTGGATGAGCCCCAAGTATCAGCAGGGCTCATTTGAAGAGAGATGCAAAAGACGCGTAGGGAAAGCAAATGAGTCAGGAGACTTTACCGGTCGGCCCAGACGGGGTTGCCGTCAGAATTTCCAAGACAATTGCCCAGGTTGACATGGGCGACGGTCACCTTGCCCGTATTGTCCTTGCAATCAGCAGCGAGGTCATAACTCAGCGCAACGCCACTGGTTGGTTGTACATTTCGTTTGCTCTCGTTGAGCCTGAAGTTGCGGCACAACGTCTGAATGCACTCGGGTTCAAGAAGGCTATTGCGTCCTGAAGCCAGGACGGCGATGAGCGAGAGGGCGGCAGTAAAGCTAAGAACCTTCATGATGGCGGTCCTGTTGTTGAGTTGATGAGATGGTGTGGTTGAGAAAAGGCAAAGCTTGGAGGGGCCCGGTGAAAAAGTGAAGAAGAGGAGGTAAATGTCTTTGTAGAGACTTCGTTTGGATGCTGAAAGAGTGAAGGCCGGGCAACCTCAGAACAACCCTCACATGATATGAAAGTGGAAGTGGCAGTGGCTTTCACACCGAGGAGGCAGGAGCAAACTAGAAATGAAAAATGAAAAAAGGGCAGCATCAAGCAAGGTGCTCTTTGACAACTCTGGGCCAGGAGAGGATCTCGACGATCCGACTCGTTCCTGTCGAGCAAGTTGTAGCATGTTTAGAAAATTTTTGCATTCTTTTTTAAAAAACCATGAAGACGCGAGGAGCGCATCTCTCGGGGAAAACACCAATACTTTGCTAACCTATGATGTCTGTGTTGTTGAAGATGCTAGACGCTGTACGCTTGCCTCATTCAGCAACTACCCCAATGGTCAAACAAACAAAGACAGGCGGAACTTTTGACAGCAGTATCTTGATTGTATCTCACTGAGATGGGAAAATAAGCTTAATAGTACGTTTCATCGTACCGGTATTTCTCCTTGAGGCTGTTTGCACAGCTGGTATAAATCTTAAGCAGTGTTGAAGCTTAACTAGTTGAGGTTGCGGTTATGCAGGGCTTCGAGCTCGGCCGAGTATATCTGTGGCTATGCTACTTCAGTTTGCAGAAAGGGAAGCCCCCTTCAGCTGCGTGAAGAAAGATACAACTTGCTATAAGCGCATTGAAAAGCTTTTTTTGTCCCTCTAGCGGCGATGAGGCTCTCTAATCTGCGTTTTAATCTCCTCACCTGAGTATGTAGCTGTGATTTCGTGTATGTTAGGATTCATGAATGCGCTGGATGTCACAAAAAGTCCTTCTCTAGGAAGAGTGAAAAGTTTCCCAAAACTTCTTGAAGACCGTTAATTCCGATCGTATTTTCCCTTCTACTTTACCGGCCTCTTCATATTCTTGCCAAACCCCTTCACCACATTCGTATCACCACAGGCACAGTTGATTTGCTGCCCTACAGTGCCACTCTTGCCCATATCTCTCCTTGATCTTTCGTTCCAGGCCCCTGTACCAGCCCTCTTTAATTTCTTTGTGATTAGTATCCATCCAGCATGCCAACACTATGCCGTCGAAGTACGTCGCGCGGTTTGATTGTGTTGTCGCTCCCCAAGGAACATTTTTCAGCCTATCATTCTCAAAAACTTTACCATCAGAATGCTACTTCGCATGTCGTTGCCCTCAAAGGTCTCCTTGTTCACACGCGGGTTTTACTCTTTGCTTGTCACTTTCCAAGTGGCAAGCTCGGATGGCGTGGCGAGATTCGTGCTGCCTGTCAACCATCTGGCGTCAGGCCCAAAAACTCGTCGGCTGATACGTTGGTTGTTGGATTGTTGTCGGGTTGTCGAACCCGCGTGCCATGTTCAGCGAAAAACTCTCGTCAGTTCTATTGAAAATATTCTTTGCGGCCTCCTTCTTCGTCTTGTTTCTTGAGGAAAACATTAACCATGATGGAATGTTTTCGCATCAAGAGGCTGGCCGTAAGTGATGCCCATGATTAAAGATCTCTCGCTTCCATAATTTTCATCAACTCTTTCAACGATGCAACCGGGCTGTGCAACTTGGACACAGAAAATACAAGAGCGCCTGTTCAAACCCTTCCCTGCGGGAAATCCTCCGAGTTGAAGTTGAGCCTCGTAGTGACCCCAACACTCGCGCCAGTCCCGCTTCAATCACCAAAGGAACCCGCCTTATTCGTCCAAGATGTAATGTCGATTGGCTTGTATTAAAGCACAGCTTCCGCCTTCGCTAGGCAGTCAACGGCGATACCGTCTAGGCCATTGAGCAAGCTCTGCACATTACCCAGACAAATCTTTACGACTCTCATGTGCGAAATGGTGTCAAAAATGGGCGCAGGACCGTGATACCACGCCTCCAAATCTAGTTTCTTTCACGTGCAACAGCCCACCGTACTACCTAGCTCTTGGTTTCGTGCAATGTCTACACAGAGAGTCACACTTACACTTAACAGTAAAAAAATACGGAGTCCGCTTAACGGCCTTGAACGGGCTTATTGTTTGTTGGTTTGGCACTCAGGTGGGTTTGAAGTGATCACCAATATCTCATAGCAATTATTGTGCGTAATTGCTCGCTGAGAATGGTAGATGGAAGGCTTGAATTGTGATTAGCTATGATTGCGGGTTGCCGCGGTGGAAG
>JAIMZG010000047.1:0-15091 GCA_020466075.1 Colletotrichum coccodes | reverse complement strand
TGAACGCGGCAGCATCAACCAGGAGGTCCCTCAACTGTGTCTCTTTGGCGGTGAGACTGAGTGTCACCGGAGCAGTCGGAGCGGCAGCGGCCGCCATCTTGGAGGGTGAAGAGGGAGAAGGACGGCCCACAAAAGTGTCAAAGCTTCTCTTCATGAGATACAGACAAGGAGATGGCACCGCACAGCGTTGCCAAACGGGGACAGGTTGAAGTCGAGAACAAGCACGTAGCATTACACGGCACGCCCGGCAGTCGGCAGTCGAGTGTGTCAAGTCGAGTCGGGACCGCCCAATAGAATGGAGCCCTTGGAGGTGTGGCCGTGCGCTGTGCTCGGCCGCGAGCCGTGGTCCGTCAGCTCTGAGAACAGAATATATGTGGACTTGATACCAGAAGCGCCTTTGAGCTCGGCCAATGGCTTGGGCACAGTGAGTAACAGCGGTAATGGAGAAGAAGGCGCAGGCGTGGATGTTGATAAAGACAAGGGATGTGATAAAGGATGCTTCAGGCTTCAGCATAGACCCAGGTCGTCAAGGAGAGCTGATGAATGGCCGGACAGTTTTAGGACAAAAGTGCTGGCCTGGAAACGTGGTTGGCGTTTATGTTGAGTGGTTCCGCAGGGCTCTTGGCCAACGAGTCGAGGTTGGGATGAAGTCTTGATAACAAGTGCTGATATGCGGTTAGATGGTGTGTAATGTCAGGTGTGAGGTGTGATGATCCAAGAGGGTAGAATGTCATGATGCGGGCTTCCGTGCAGGTCCGATAAGTAAATGAAGCGAAGTGAAGCGAAACGACTTGATTTCAAGATGATGAGAGCATGGTGGCGGAAGTGGCCATGCCTATTTTCCGGATGTTCACGCTTGTGCTCAAGCTCGCGACGACAGGTTTGACTCACAATATTAAGGTGGCGAGAGAGATGCCGGGGCATTCGTTTCGTGCTGTGGGTGTTTGTGTGACGGAGTTGTTCTGGGAAAATACCGTAAGCATCTTAAGCTTAATTTTCCGGGAAAAAGACACCCTAGGTAGGGCAACGAATGTCGAACGGTTAGGAGTTGATGGACCCAGTCATACACCTAGAGGAGAGGTAACAGCGGTCCGTTCGTTTCACAAGCGTCGAGAAAGATCATTGTAATCTACTTTCGGTGAGTCGGTGCTGGGATGAACAATTTGATGGTACGTCTGACTCGCCTTAGGTAAGGCAGTACACCGTCTACACATTTGCATGGGTGCCCAGCTGGCGGCGTCCTCCCGCTCTGTACATATGTGATGGGGAGGTCCAAGCGCGATTATGTAAGACACATATCGCACGACTTAACGTCTTATTTTGATGTCAAAGCTCCCCTGTTGAAGTTTCGACAATGCGTGTCATCCGTCTCGTAGCTTTAATTAGCCCAGTTGTGCCGTGCCGTGCCGTACCTTTATTTCCTTTTCGCTCATTGTCTCTTTTCATTCGTTCGCCGAGTTCAGCTGGCTCTGGATACTCATAGTGCTCTTAAGCAGCCAAGGTGCACAAAACTTTGTCCTTTGTTGAGTGGTATTTTCCAACAAGACTGCTTGCAGTACCCACTAGTCATTTTGACGACTCTCATCCAACTTGGCCTGCTGGCTTCGGGTTATCGCTACTTTACCGATAATAGGCTGCAACTTCCGAAAGCGACAGTTGTGGCATTGTCTCTACCGGCAACTGTATAAGTTATGAGTATCCGAATCACCTTTCTGGGTCCAGGACTAGGGTTCTCCCCGCCTCCCACGTTCACGTCCATCTGTAATGTTGCTTTTTAGTTTCTAGGAAACAACAAAGAATGGATCTTGGCTAGATACACTTGCGATTGGCTTCGCAAATACGGAATTGGACAACTCGGTTTCACCCTCGGTCGGTGCGCAGCTCATACCGCCTGTTCCAAACGACGTCTGTCTCACTAGGCTTGCCCTGGCCGTTTGCCCCCTTCCTTCGCCTTACCGTGGATGGAATGGTGGCAGTTCGACGGGCCGTTGGTCCTACGTGGTCAATCGATCTTCATCCGCCTGCTGGTGTGTGCCATCGGAGCAAAACGAAGGTATCCCACCGCCATCATTCCATGATCTACAGCACATCCACTTCAGCACCCCAAAAGCACTTTGTACAGGATATATGTCGTGCTTGTCGCACTGGCCTAGCATCTCGCTGTCACGCAGACTTATGAGAGATGCGACCATGGCAGCACGTCATGGCTACCATGAACCGGCTTCTTCTGTTCCTTGCCCTCTCGCATCGATGACTTGCATACGGCGGCCAATCTCATGTGTTTACTGCTGATAAGTGCGCATTCCAACGTCGTCCGGTATCATTGCCAGCCACTCGTATGTCCGCTTCACAGATACGCGACATTGTCCAGTTTAAGCCCCTATCCCGTTTCTTGTCATGCATAGAGGCCTCACGCGGATATAGATACCCACTAGCGTGTTCATCCACCACGCAAATGTGGGGAGCCCCCAGAGCCCCTGAGACGGAGACAGAGACAGAGACAACCTGAGCTGCGTTATTGTCACCGTCGGCAGTGACCGCTGCCCCTGCACCGGATTCCTGTCGTTGTTGTCTTTGCCGTCGTAGCCGCCGCGCGTGTCACCACCAGAAACCCTGCGTTGCGTCGAGTTGTAACGGCTAGCTGGCGTCGAACAACACTGCGGCATCACAGTCAACCTGCCCTGTTATCTGGCGCTTCCTGCCATCGGTATCATGGCTTCGGAAACCCGTCGCCGTTCAGCCTGCCGTCTCCTCTGTAACCTTTGTTCGATTCGCATGGCTGCTGATCTTGATTCAACCCCTTGACCTTGCCATCCATGCGTGCTTTACACCTTATAGTTGTCAGCAGCAGCGGACTGCAGCAGTTTGCACTCGCCTCCCATCCTCGTTCACCACTCCGCGCCTATGTGACTTGTGAGAGGGATCAATTCTCGTCGCCCTCACTCCATTCAGGGTTACCCACGTTATGGCGGCAGATCATCCACACCTGTCTGTGCGTTTGCCGTTCACTGCATTCCACTCAGCTCGTTGTTGCACCCCCCCTCCGTTGCAGCGATCATATTGCACCCGGTGCTACAGATCCGGTTTGGATGCTCCCGCCGTGGGTCGAAACAGACCCGTCCATCTCCGCATCGAAACACGCACGAGGCATGGCTGCCGTTAGCCGGGGCCATCACTGCGGATCTGGTCTATATGCAGCCACTTCACTCATTTCACGTTCAACTAACCGGCACGGCCGGGCAACCAGGCCGCCATTGTAGCCATGTTTATGGATGGCCTGCGAGAACAGACACGACGATAGATCGTTATCCCTTGCGCATACCACGTCCCTATTTTTCATCGTCCTGTTTGGAACATAAGGCTGCGATGTACACAGGGAAGTGTGTGTGAAACGCATAAGTCACCAGTGTTTTTGCGGGAACCGGTAGTCAGGCCTAACTATTCCGTCTAATATTTGGTCTTGTTTAATGGGACGTTCTGGGACATTCGGTAGTGTGCTGCAGCTTGCGCGTTCGACATCACTTTTCGCTGCTCATTCAGAGTAAACCGAAAGTATATGGCCACATCAAGTACGAGCCAACGCCCCATCATCGGCCAACTTGTTCGTTTGTGCCGCGGTCGTCGATAGGATACTTAGTGCACCTGCACCCGCATCCGCACCCGCATCTGCTCCGCTGGCGAACGCGAGATTCTGCCGGGAAACCTAGGCAGCAACCGTGCATGTTTCTCTCTCATCTGCGCTGCTCTGGACGGTAGACGGTGCAGACTCTCGTTCCCTGTTCATCGTTGCATCATGGTTGGGTCAAATTAAGGTCGTCCTGATTTCCGGTCGTGGGCTCGGGCTTTCCAGCTGACATTCGGCCACACCAACTCCGGAACTTTGATGGCACCCCCTGTTTGTTGCCGGCTCATATCATCCACGCCCCTGGCCCGAGGTTCGCATGAGGCTCTGCTCTCGTAGCCTTGCCACAGCCCGACTCGGGAGATCCGCCCTCTAGCCATCCATACTACACCCGTCATGGTCGTAATGCGTGTGCATCTGCCTCTGCCTGTACCTGGATCTGGATCTGAACCACACACACTCAAGCCGTGTCGCATTGAGGCTCCCTCCGCGAAAACATGTTTGGCTTGGCGGTTTGGGATGTCGGATGGATTTCGACTAATATCTCCCGAGTATCAGAGGATAGTGGACGATGAGGCGAAGCAAGCTGGGAGAACACGAGAGTGAGAGTAGGAGGCAGAGGTGTGTCGTCCCGACATCAGATATCTCGACGTCTCTCATACTCTCGGGCCGCCATCTTCCTATAAAGACAGGTCCAGCCTCTCACCCCAAACCATTTTGCCTTCTTCATCCCTATCAAGCATTCAGCAGTCTTTCAGTCATCCGACCACTTCTCTCCTTCCAATCTTTTATTGTATAATTCTTCCCTGCCGGTCAGGACTCACCTTCTCTCACAACAATATGTCTTCCATCAAGAGTATCTTTGCCATCGGCCTCCTGGCCACTGCTGACATTGTTGCCGGCCACGCCGCTATCATCGGCGCACCGGCGATGCCGGCGGACAGGGCATGGCTCTCGGCATTGACTCCAGCACCCCCCGCGATGGAACCCGCCGCGACCCCTTCCAGGGTGACAGCACTCGTTTCAAGGGCGATGCCGCCGACACCTTCGGCGAGACCGTCGGCGCCGGCACCAACGACGTCGAGACTGGCACTAAGGCCATGATGGCCGAGACTGGCACCATGCTTCCCCAGATTTCTCCCGGTGGCTCCGTCGACATGACCCTGCACCAGGTCAACGGTGACGGTGGTGGTAAGTAAAGAGACTCGCGTTTTATGTGAAAAGCTCGAAACATGGCCTAACACGATATCTCATAGGCCCCTACGACTGCATGATCAACGCCGACGGTACTGGCGGTACCTGGGCCAACATCAACGTTGTCACCACTCCGCCAGGCCAGAACTCCCGCAACCGTGACGGCGCCATGACCGATTTTCCTCTCAAGGCCGCCATCCCCGCCGACCAGACCTGCACTGGTACCGTTGCTGGCCAGTCCAACGTCTGCTTGGTCCGCTGCCAGAACGCTGCTCGTGCCGGACCCTTCGGCGGTGTCGTTCCCGTCCAGATGGCTGGCACCACCACGCCGGCTGCTGCTCGCCGCAACCTGATGCTTGCTGTCAAGCGCTCCGACGATCTCCTCAAGAAGATGATTAAGCGCGCCCAGACACCGTCGGCGGCTCCCGAGGACGATCCCGCCTACCTGGCCGAGCTCCGCGCCGACGGTGAAGAGGTCTAAACAGCTTGGTTGGAGTTGCGTGGCTGTCACGAGAGTTGAAACGGATCCGCGGGGGCAGGATGGACAGGCGATGAAAGAGGCTGCTAACTCGATGCTGATGATGCCCATCGTGTATGTATCTGGAGAGGGCTTGACTGTGTCTGGTCATCGATAGTACACAATTCCATTCTCTGACTGCTTGGTAATGACTGTTTTTCGTCTGGTTCTTGGCAACTGACTGTGTGATGATACATCACTCGGACTTGATTAAGCAGCTGACATTGCCATTCGACATGGTGGTTGATGGTTTCTTGTCCACTTCAGGGGGTGTCGTATTAATCGTCTTAGGGAACAACTTGTCAGGCTTTGTTGTTCAAATTACAACCATGTCTCTTTGGGTGACGCGGTGGCCGAGAAAGTATGGCAACGGGCAGTGAGTAAGGGTTCTGGGTTGGTTGTTGGGGTGCATAGCTGACGTCTCACATTCATGGCTGCATCGTCGAAGGTTTGTCTGCCTTGGGCTGTATATGGGATTCAAGATCCTCATAACCCATCCAACCAGAAGGCAATTTGTCGTGGGTGGCCGTTGATCAAGACAAGTCAGCTGTCGACGCAATGCCTGTGTTGCGCCGAAGGGGGGCAGGATCATGCCACCGGTTGATACTTGTCGTTGGCACAAGCAATTTGGTGCATCGAATCAGATGTTCGCCTCGGACAACATCTTTTCGCGGCCGGAGGAAAGGGAGGGCGTTGTATTCTCCTGCCAGCCGCCGAGGCGGCCACACTTACGCCAACCAAAGTGTCGAAAAGGTTGATCCGGGCATGGCATGCTGAGTCACCAGCTGAAGACGGCCCTGGAATGCAAGGTGGTCAGTGAGGGTGGCAGCAGCGGACGAAGAGAGCGATAGAAACACCGGGCCAACTCTGAGCCTGTGACAGTGCCTTGGCGTCGACAAGACCAATTTCCAATACCAGTTTAGGGCCAATGCAGGAACCTTGTTTGAAGACGAACGCACGTCGCAGACGGCGATGGAGATATATTTGCAGCAGCTGGAAGGCATATGCCATTTTCTCCCCTTGCATTGCTTTCCCAGCCTTCCGGACCCTGTCATCATCGGCTGTAACCCCCGACAAAATCGGTCATACAGAATGAATCCTCCTAAAACCATGGAGCATCAAAGCCAAGGCTAGGTAAGCTTGTATCCCTTTTAACGTACTCTCTTCTGGCTGAAATGGGCTGTGCACTATAGACGTAGTTGTGTGGTATGTAACCAGTGTGCCCAAGCGCAAGTGGTGTAGTTTGAGAGATTGTGAAGCGGGGCTCGTTCAGATGCAGGCGCATATCGAGGGCTGTGCAGTTGAATGAATGCAATTTCTGAAGGACGGAAGGGATATTCGTCGATTTGCTCGGTCGTGACGTCAATGGCTTTAAAGATGAGGAAGGTATGGCTGTCGCTATCGCTGATCCTCGTCACTCTTCCCCGCGATAGAAATGAGGTGTTATACCCGCGGTGTAACCCGACACTAACCTTGATCATCCCCTGATACTTTCATCAACCTCGCGCAGCATATTACTTTATACATGATAGCCGGAAGAAACCTCGTGCAAATGGAAAGAAGAATGGTCGGCTGCCTCAATGCCTCCATTCATACGTACCTGTCAATATGCAACCATCCATCTGTCACTGTTTGCTGGCTTCTCCTTTGTCTTGGTGTTAAGCGCTAGCCTGAACGAGACTCACGCCAAAATGATGCTAGATAGGGAAGGCAGAGTAAGTCGACTTCATGCTGAGGTACCGTCGTAACTCGCTCTACCTCACCTACCTCAAGCTGGGCCTCCTCACCTGACCACAGAAACGTATAATTTCAAAGGCAAGGCGAAAGGAGCCGAGATGAGCTACGTAATAAACGTTCCCCCAACAAGCGAGGGGTATGAACTTATGGAACCTTGGCCTCCTTCTCCCCCACTGCCCAAACCACTTCCCCGTGGCTACCTACGACGACATTAATCACTGGTGAAATAACATTAGCATACCACCTCGCGAATCCACACTCAAACATATCCTGATACCAAACCCTATCATTGGCACAATGAAGCAGCCAGCTAGCTCGAGTATTATCACCACCCAAGACATGTAGACGCTGTGCACCGACGCATCCCTGCTCCAGAAGCTTCAGAGTGTAGCTTTGGTAGAGAGGTTCGTCGAATCAACGTAACCAAGACGGGACGGCTAGAAAGAGTCCTACCATACTTGTGCTTTACTCAGCTTGGGAAGGGAAACAGCAGGTGACTGTCCAATATCTTGGTACTTGCTTGTCGGGTGGTGTGGCTTGCCTTCTTCCCTCCTCCTACCCTGCCCTGCCCATTACCTCAGTGTCGGTGCCTCCTTCCTCACTTTGGTGTCACCGGAAGAGAAGCCAATGACACCAGACATGAGTGACACCCACCATTACGATAGCGGAAGTGAAGATACTGACTGATAGTTCCAGACATTCATAAACCCCCCATTCCCCTCTCCCCTCTGATTGCCCAGTTCTCGTCTGCCCTGTAAACCCAATAGTTTCACACCGCTCGAACAGCATTTATAGGATTCAGTTCTTAACACCTCTAATTTACACCCTTATTGAACGTCATCGTACCAAGTCAAGTGAGACGGTACCAGACTTGCTACTGAGCCAATACAAGAATCCCATCACGATAAGTACATCAGACTTCATCATGTCCAGTATGTCCCGCCTCTCCAACACCCATTCCGCAGACAGAACGCCTGCTAACGTGCCATGTTCAGACGACCAGGTTAGAACCGAGAGCACTCCCATCGATGCCGACACCTCGCCGACTGTCCTCGACGGAGAGCCTGCCATGGCCCTCTCCTCGTCGCTCGTAGACCGACGAGCAAGTACCGACGAATGGGGTGAGTCTTGAACATTAGCTTCTCTAATCTGCCTGGATCCGTATTGGTGGCTGCTAACCACGCATTATCATCCGTTAGACGCCTCTAAGGTACCCCCGAGCCGCTTTCAGAAGCGCAAGGGTTCCATCTATGCGACGCCCGGGTCCCGGGATGGCCACGTCGACCGCAATTACGCCTCAGGCTTTCACGAGAAGCACACCGAGAAGGGCTATACCAAGACGCCCTCGAAGTAGTATAAATGCCCCAAAGAGATGTGGTGGAACGAACGACTGGCTGGATACGCAAATTGCATGAATTCACCCACGCCGAGCGATGCGCCCAACAATTGAACGAGGGGCTGTAACATCATCTCAAGCTGATTGGGAATGAGAATCACTGATGAATTGAACTGGAAGGATTAGGACTCGGAAAATGGGTTTGATGTCCTGTCTGTATGATATTACCTAAAACTAGCCAACCACCAGCGCGCCGAGAGAAATTGATACACGTTATTCATCCAAATCATCAATGTCGATAGCATCCGGATTTGCTGCCGCAGTTGATACCTCGTGTACGCTGTTCGTTTTGGCCGCATCACTGGCCGCCACAAACCCGACGGGCGCCTTTGCCTGTCGCTCAAGCGCCGCCATGGCATCAGCCACCTCGGGGTCGCCCGAATCCTCCCCCTTCTGCTGGCTACGTGCGAGGGCCTGCGACGCGATAAAGTTGACGTCGGTATTGTACTGCGCCTGCACGCTCCGCTTGATGCGCAGCATCTCCTTGAACGTGTCCTCGTTGCCGTGCTGCACCTCGAACGCCTCCCATTTCGCCCAGAAGTCTGCTGGTACGTGGGTCGCAGAACTGTGACGCGTGACCGTAGATAGCCCGTGCCCGATCGATCTCGCCAAGGCGCTTCTCCATGTCGGCAAACTTTAGGCACATATCCCGTGCCTCGTTGTCGGGTAAAGTGGATATAGCCTTCTCGTAAATAGGCCTCGTCGATGGTAGCCCGAAGTTGGATGCCGATTTGGTGATGTAGAAGTTAAACATGTCTGCCCGGTCCTCGTCCGCCACCGCCCTCGTCGCGCGTTCATAGATTCGCATGGCGTGCCTTGCGAGGCCCCGCTCCTCCTCCAGGTTGCCGTACATGAGGTAAATTACCTTTGCAAACTTGGGTGGACAGTCCTCGATGGCCTGTTCGAAAAGGTCGCGTAGGCGTTCGATGCCAATCTTGCGATCAACGGCCTTTGTCAGGTAGAGGTTCCATAACTCAAAGGCAACCGGGTAGCTAAAGAGATCTAAGCCGCGTTCATAGATTTTGAACGACTCCTCGTGGTACTGATGCTCCTCTAGCAGATTGGCGTAGTTAACCACTGTTTGCGGCGTCGCAATCCGCAGCTCAAAGATGCGCTCGTATACCTTACGCGTGTCCTCCAGAGAGCTAACACTCTCAACGAGGTCCACATAGAAGCTCCAGAGCTTCCAGCTCTTGTGCACGCGCTGCTGCGGCGACAACGTCTCGTCAAAGTAGTCAATTGTCGATCTCTTTGGCGCCTGGACCGCCTTGGCCATGATACGAACGGCATCGTCGAAGTTTTCGTTCCTTAACTCCAACTCGGCCCATTCGATCCACATATCAGCCAGCTCCGCGACCGACTTGAACGGCACTTTAACGGCTTTTTCCATGATAATGCGTGCGTTTCGTAGGTCGCCCCCGCGTTCGTAGAATTTAGCGTAGTTGGCCCAGAGTTGGTGGAATGCTCCGATGGCCTTCTTTGGTTGTATTGTCGCAATGGCAGCAGTGTACGTCTGGACAACCTCCAGCTTGTTGTCACCCCAGAGTGCTACCCTCTTCTCCCACTCCGACACGTTATTGGGATTCTGACGCAGGATGACGTCGTTGAGAAGGAAAGGCCTCCTGTCCATGAGTTGCTCGAAGCGCATCATTCGTATGTCGAGTTCGAAATCCGCCTCCTCGTCAACAATGCCCTTGTCTGTGCGATCCGAAGCGACCTCCATGAGGGCCCCGATAATAGACTCCTCGAACTCGGTGTATGAGTCGAAAACGAGTGTGAAATCTCTGACTGTCATCACTGTGGTGATTGCTTCTTCAAACACGTCTCTGGCGCGCTCGAAGCTGCCTCTCCGTATCCAATAGGTTGCCAGTCCACACCAGAGCTTACCTCGCTGATCGGCAAACCTGACGATACCACTCCTAACTATCCTGTCAATGTCGATACCAGTCTCATGACCGGTCTCGATCTCGGCCGCGTGTTCGACCATCAGGTCCACCATCTCACTCCACAACTCGTAATGTCCCTTCCCTTGCTTGCTTGTAAACCGCGAATTGTTGAGAACATCCATGTACTTTTTCACGGCCTCCGTGTAGAAGCCGACCTGAGTAAGAAGCTCTATAAAATCCTCGGCGTCCTCGGGGTGGATTTGCATGTAGCGGCGCCAGACCTTGACGGCACTGATTCCCGCAACAGAATTGGCGAAAGGCTTGTAGAGGGCCCAGATTCGGTTGTGCTGGGTAAGCGGCAGCGCGCGAAGGGCTCGGTCGAAGGTCCGTCGGGTCACCGTGACAAGCGGCTGTTGGAGCAGGAATTTGAGATAGAGTTCCCAGATACGAGGCATCTTGTTCAGAAGGATCAGCGCGCGCTCGAATAGCGCGTTTATCTTTTTGTACTCGGCGGCAAAGACGGCAGCGTTGAGTTTTGAGACGTGTTTGACGCGGAAAATCAGATACTGTTGGACTGTCAGTCGTCGTCCAAGGTCGCATACCAGCACCTCTACATACCATCTTCCAAAGCTTATAGGATCGTGGGAGCTGGAGACAGGCGCGTTCGAGAACGAAGGCGCGCTCGTGTATGGTCCCATGCTGGGACTTGAACTGTATATAGGCGAGCCATGGCTTGATGCTACCGGGGTTGCGTAGGATGTCTTGCTCGTACACAGAGTCTTCATCACTCTGTAACACAGTATCAGCTTCCGAAGTCCATGACAGTTGGATCGAAAGCACTGCCAAGAGGGAGCACGAGTAAAACTTACAACCAGGTGCAGATCTGGACGCCTCTGAAAGCCGTTGAGAAGCACAGAAGTAGGCATCTTTAATCAGGCCGATTGCCCAAAGGCCATGAGAAAAAGACGACAAGATAGTGACAGCCCAAGCGCTGGACAACTTGTTCTTATGCGCCGGTCTTGGCGGTGGGCAATTGAAGAGACAAGAGACACAAGTTAGAGAAAAATCATGGCGCGATCTCGAGACAGATCGTTTTCTTCGCGATGCAGGAACCTGGTGCTGCTGTGTCCTACGCTCCAGGTCAACAAGGCTCAGACAGCTCAGGTACGTTTTTCTTGCATATGACCCACTCTGTCCCAGGGAGACCCAAGACCTTGATATTAGAGTACTGAGCTTCAATAAATGCATACGCCATCGCACCGACAGCTGCAGCCTGCAGGTCGAGAGCTACCGATAAGTCGGCCCCACTTACTGGCTTAATCGGTTGATCCAGCGGCAACCTGTACTGAGGTACCTCCCACGGCGATTGCCAGGCTCTAATTGAGGTACCGTTTCTCTTGGTGGGGAGCCTACTGGAGGAGGTACTTAGCGAGCCTCGCCCAGTCGGCTTGAAGCACTGACGCAACGACTGGCCAACATCGCTCGCTAACCTAACAAACATCTACAGCTCCCTGACGACTCCATTAAACGGCCGCGCTGTGTCTACTTCTCCGCGTCATTCGGTGCCGTACGAACTGTCACCAAGCATAGGAACTCTCTTTTGATACCTCTACTTCGACTAGCCGTACCTCCTCGCCAATTCTGATCAGCCACCATGTCGGGCGCTCCTGTACGCCGAATACGTCCTCAACTAGTTCGACTTACGAGACCATTGGCTGACACGACGATGCACTTGTGTAGGACCGAGAGGCCGTATTCCCCACGCGTCAGTCGCTGGGAATCATGAAGGCGAAGCTGAAGGGTGCCGAAACGGGTCATAGTCTGCTAAAGAGAAAAAGCGAAGCTCTTACCAAGTACGTTTCCAGAGATTAGGGTCGGATGGTCAATGCTTGGGCTACTGACAGACGATGCGGCGCAGGCGATTCCGAGGTTTGAAGCTCCGATTCCGTTCCGACAATAAGTACTGACCTAGGCGATTGTGCCCTAACAGAGATTACAAGACGTATCGACGAGGCCAAGAGAAAGATGGGACGCGTAATGCAGATTGCCTCATTCTCCTTGGCCGAAGTTACTTATGCTGTGGGTGGTGATATCGGCTACCAGATCCAGGAATCCGCGCGGTCAGCTCGCTTCCGCGTGCGCACCAAGCAGGAAAACGTTTCGGGTGTTCTGCTCCCCGCCTTCGAGAGCTACGTGACCGAAGGAAACAACGATTTCGGCCTGACGGGACTGGGCAAGGGTGGTCAGCAGGTCCAGCGTTGCCGTGAGACATATGCCCGTGCCGTCGAGGCCTTGGTTGAGCTTGCGAGTCTCCAGGTACGTGACCGTCAAGCCTCACCCTATGGACGATGGCGTAAGCTCACACAACCAAGACTGCCTTTGTCATTTTGGACGAAGTTATCAAAGTCGTCAACCGACGTGGTAAGTTGTATCGTATATATTCAGCTCTCGAGGGGTTGTACTAACGTTTTGTAGTGAACGCCATGTGAGCTGTCGTCGCATGACATACTACCTAATCATTTACTGACCGTTTCCCAAGCGAGCACGTCATCATCCCCAGAACGGAAAACACCATCAAGTGTATGTTACCCCCGACGTTCTATTCGTGTCGCGTTTTGAGATTTCTGACTCTCGACCACAGATATCAACTCGGAATTGGATGAGCTGGACCGAGAAGAGTTTTACAGATTGAAAAAGGTATGTGACAAGGCTCGGCTTCGACAGCAGTCGTTTCTGACGGATAATCATAGGTCGCGAACAAGAAACAGAGAGACACAGCGGCCGCAGACGCAGAGATCAAAGCCAAAAAGGCTGCCAATGCAGCAGAGGAGAGGGGTGACTCCTCTGGGCCAAATGATCTTCTGGCGACAGAGGAAGACAACGATGTTATTTTCTGAGCACTCCGTAACGTACTATCCATACGGAAAGGGATGATGAAGAATGTGTTATAGCCAGGACAGTTGGGTGGGCGAGCTCTTTCTTCCAAGCATTCATACCCTCTCAAATTCGCTCTCAACCCACACATCGACATAATTAACAACCCCCGCCCCCCATAAAACTTGGACGCGGGTGGATTATTGTCGCTGGTATGTGACCTTGATAGTATGGGAATCCCCAAGGACCATACCCGCTGTGTTCTCCTTTGCCGTAATAGCTCCCTGTTCGCCTTCGTACTCGACGAAAGCAATGCCGCGGCGACCTGGTACAAGTCTGACCTCGCGGAAACCCTCAAAGCGGCCAAAAATGCTTGAGACGGCATCGATGTCGTAGTCTTCGGGCAAGTTCTGCACGAAAAGGATCTTGTTTGGGGGGAGGTACTCGTCGGGGATGACAGCCGTCGTAGAGGGGTTCGTGGACTTGAGGCCAGCGCCGCGGGCGGCCTTGGCAGGGCGGTTGTCTGGTGCAGCAGCGCCGCCTGGGCCGGGCCTTTTGAGGCGCTTCTGCTCCTCCGCAGCCTCGTAGGCTTTTTTCTTGTCTGCCAAAGAGAGACAAAGGGGTGAGCCAAAGTGATGCCTCTTGTGTCAACAGAGAGAGAGAGATGACGTGCAGTGAGAGGAGAAGAGAAGGGCAGCAGCAGGGCAGTACCTTTTTCGGCTAGACGACGGCGCTTGTGTGACTCAAATTCTTCTTCATTGCCGGCGGCCTTGACCGTCGCATCGCTTCTTGTACGGGCGAGGGCCAGCTGCATGGGCTTCTCGAACAACTCAAAGCCCTGAACCTCCTCGACGGCCTTGCGCGCAGCTTCGGGGTCATCATATACAACAAATGCCTGGCCCTTGGCCTTTAGATTCGTCTTGGCGACGATGTCGATAACGTTGCCATATTCGGAGAAGATTTGGAGCAATGAATCCTTCAGCTGGTCGACTTTGACGCGCTCCTCGAGATTTCGCACGTATACTCTGCAGCACAAGAGGTCAGCCAATGGCCCGACGTGTCGAAGTGCAATGACACGTACGTGGCGATGGGGAGACCGGATGCCATGTCTACGGTAGTATAGTAAAACGGTCCAACTGACGGCGAGTTGGGAGAGGGAATGCAGGGCCTATCAAGTTACAAAGTGAAGTTGTTTTTGCCTAGGAAAGAGCAAGTGGCACTCTCGGTCTCTAAGCACGCTGCAAAGGCACGTGCACACTACCTACCGTCCACTCTAGATACCATATGTAGACAATTAAGTGCCTCAGGCAAGAAGAAACCAGAAGTCACGCTGGACGCGACCTCCGGGCCTGCGGAATCGGAACGTTGAGCCTGATTACCATAGAATTGGACATTTTAATTCTATGTGTACTCACATGAATTAATTTCCCAGTCATGGCATTTGTCTTACGGATAATAGCTCTTTGTCTATAGCTATATAGGGATGTATTCATTGGCAATGTATTACATACGACCATACCCACTGGAAAACTCGGGATCCCGTCCGCTCTCCCATTGATAAGCCAGTGAGGGCCGGATTAGTAGTTGGGTCGGTGACGACCAGCGAATACCTGGTGTTGTATGTGAATATTTTCTTTTTTCTCCTGAAGCTACTGAAATACCACGAAAAGTTTATCCAGGTCACTTTACAGCAGCTTCAACCAGGTTGCACGAATTTAGTCTCGATGAACAATAGTAAAAAATCAATAAAAGATGGTTTGATATTGAATTATATGTCACATGCCACATCCGAGACCGATGACATACGCTCAATCCCATGCTTATCAAGTTCTCAGGACGGGTTGACTCGTTGTCCTCACGTAACC
>JAIMZG010000046.1:0-25052 GCA_020466075.1 Colletotrichum coccodes | reverse complement strand
GAATCTGACCTTCCTTCCTCCAACAGAGGCAACTGCGATTCTCCTTTTCTGCCACTCCGGGTTAACTATGTTCCGTCCCGAAGTGGAACCCGGTGCTCCCCCAGCGCTCCCCCCGCGCCCCTCCGCCTGTCTCGACACTTGCATTGTTCCAGCTCCAAGGCAAGGTTATCCAGACTCAAAGTCGTCGGAATCCGACTTTCAGTTTTCGTCTTCCCTCGATTTAGCCATCAAACTCAATCTGACCGTAGCTTAGGGCCATTAAGGTGGCTACTACCATCGTAAATTAACGATCTCCAATTCTTGCTGTCGCTTTACAGTTGCAGACTTTGTGCAATTAATCAAAACTAATTTTCTCCAATGTATGTCCTTTATGGTTTATGTTTGAAGCTCCGTAAAGGTCTCCTGGATTGGCCATAGCGAATGCCAGTCGAGATGCTCACTACTACTTCAATGCCCGATCGAAAACAGAACCCGCCCGCCATTGGATTGTGTTCATGTAAGCTGTTCTATTCCATTCTTTTCCTGTCATAGCTTTTTGGGGGCGAGTTCTGCACTTGGCGGCTAGTATGTTCTTAGCCCAGATATTCCTCGTACCTTCTGTCCAGCAATATCGTTTAGAAGGATGGCGGTCCAGGCTCATTCGGGCCACGAAATACATCGAGTAACACTATCTTTTATCGTTCTTACTCATATCTGCGCTCGTAAAACCGGCCGGAACAGCGCGCTGATCTAAGATTTGGTCCTTACCCTTTGCAGGACCACAACGCCACAAACCATGCCTAATGAATGTTCTGGCAGTGTCCCCAGGATTGTAATATTTCTGCTCGAAGTGCTTTTCCCTCGACCTGATACTATCCATGCGACACAGGTATGATGCATTGAGAATATTTATTTTCTCTAGTTGCCGTCGACACACCCTAGGACTCAGTATGTGCCAACGGAGTTGGGAATGGAAAGATTCCAGTAATGTTCTACCACACTCCTATGGATAATAGCTTTTTTCGCGGAAAGACTTATTTGAGACATCACACTGTGGCTGCTCTCGCCACAAAGGCTGGAAGGCAGATGGCTCAGAGTTAACATAAGCCAAATGACCAAATGAAATTTGGCTACTAGGCGCTATGCCGTTTTCAAACTCTGTTTTCGTCTATAACTAAATGTCTCTGTTGGTAATTCGGAAGTAAAGTCAAAAAGCGTACCTCTTTTGCAAGTTCGAATTAAGCAAGATAACACCCTTTTCTAGAGGCCTCGATTCTCTCCTGATGCAAACCTTATTCCTTCATCTCTCCATGAAGCAAAACTACGATGCAGCCCTTGAAGGCCGTGATGCTGCTACTCGCTGTAATGGTAGGAGCTGAGGCCTATCCGAATCTAAGTGCAATCTTGCCAGGACTGCTAATGACCAAGACGCCTCAATGTTCAGTAAGTGAAACCTTTCCACGGTTACATTATCCCGATAAAGTCCTCTTCTGTTGCATTCAAATGCAACAGAGCATTGACTGGAATATATTAATCGCTTACTAGATGCCATGTCTGCTGGTAGTACTCCAGAGTGGAGGATGCGAGACTGAAAGGCTAGCAGACTGTGTGTGCCCCAACATTACACTCCAAGCCCACGTCTCTGCATGTGTGCAGAAATCTTGCCAATTAAGTGACCAGATTAGTACGTGCTGTCGGGAATTCTCTTTTTAGTTATCGATTCTTGTCTACCTACGTCGATGAGCTGACATGTTGGATACTTCACATAGTTACTGCTGAAAGGTCACAAGAACTCTGTCGTAGCTACCCAGTCCCGGAACAGCGCCGGGACTTTTGCAGAGAGTTTTTTTTATAGCGGTTCCTGTATTCACGGCTGTGATATTCTTATCAGATTCATCGCCAGGAAAATTGCCAAGCTGAAGCTTTGGTGGGACGACTGGACACCGTTAATGGCCATGGTGAGTCTTTGAACGCAAAGCTTGGCACTGAATATGTGATGTCTGACTGACAGTCGCAGTTCTTCCTGTTAATTACTGTGGGTTGCGGTACCGCACGTAAGTGGCCTCCCGTGTCCTCGACTACTCCAGTAGTATTCTGACAGAGTCGGCTAATTCTAGTTGTTCGCCTCGGATTTGGTCTGCACTATTGGAATGTTGAACCGGGTAACGCAAAGCCCATTCTTCAGGTTTAAAATTCTCGGGCTCTTCTCCTCTATCAGTGACATTGACGATATTCCGAAGCTATTCTATGAGACCCAAATGCTTTATGTTTTGATGCATCAAGTCATCTCCCTTTCGAGTTTATGATGAAAGCATTGTGACTTACAAGGCCCTAGAATATCAGCAAAATCCTCCATTTGCGCGTTCTACTTACGCATTTTCGTAACCCCTTCATCTCGGAAGGTGGTGATAGGTCTCCTTGTAATCATTCTCTTCCAACACTTTATTGTTTCTGTTTTTGCTCACATTTCAATGCATCCCGATCTAGTCTACTTGGGACAGGTACATACCAGGTCGTTGTATTAGTCTTACGACTATTGGTTACGCCGGGGGTGCCTTTACTGTCACATACGACTTCATTCTGATTGTTTTGCCAATCCCCGAGTTGCTGAAATTAAACTTCAGTACAAAGAAGAAACTAGCGTCAATATTTATGCTCGCCCAAGGCTCACTGTAAGTATTCACATCAAAATGCGACACCGGAGAGTCGATTACTGATCAGACGTAGTGCGACTGATGCGAGTATGGTTCGAATGAAATACCTGGTCTCTTTCGCTAATACCTAGGCCGCAACATGTGAGTTCAATGTAACGGCTTGCTGCTGTCATTTGATACTAATGCTGCCTTTAGGGGACAACGTCGAAGTGGTCATTTGGTCCACTCTCGAGATAAATCTAGTATGTGGCAGCCTCCTTGCATTGAAGCCACTGTTGAGCAACGCCGTCAAGCTGTTAAAGCCTTTCAGTCCGCACTTTTCGGAATAATTCACACGAAGAGCCAAGAGCCGGAAAAATCGTTTCAATCCAGGGTGGCCAGTCAATCATTGGGATAGAAAGCAGACATTAATTAGACACAATAGGGCACAGTTGCTGCCAGTAAAGATTTTCTAATGGATGAAAGCAAACCGCGAATACCGTAGAGATATTGTTGTGTACCGCGTCGCAATTCACTATCCTCTTGCTGCACCCAATGCTTTGACGATTTGGGTCGTGGCCGAAAGGGTCGATCCGAGTAGCAGCAGCCGCAGAAGATCCCCCTGGTGCTCAACCTCATCTTTAATCAGACTCGATTCCTCGTCCCACTTTATGTCTCTTCGTTGCACTCACCAAATATGTAAGAGTGGTCGCCCAGAACCGCGCGGCATTCATGCTTCTCCAGCTGCCGACTTGTCACTACTGCAGCGCCCCGACGACTACAGTGAAGCGACCGTGAGTGATTCGAGCGGCAAAAACCAATTCAAATATATTAAATAACTTGGAGTGTTCATACTGATGATATTAGAAATGGGATTTTGTTCCAATTCAAGTGGAGGAGCCTGTCGGTCTCCCATTATCGAAGTTGGGCAGCCAACTAACAAATGACACTCATCTTTCACCAAGTTTTTCCCGACACGCTACTTCCTATCAGCGTCTGCAACGTAAGCTCCGCTGCCTTCATTGTTTCCTTTTCATTGGCAGCTAATCACGCTTGGGGCCCTTGATTGTCCGCGTATAGAACTGTTACATAGCGTGTCGCCGTCGCACGTGGTCGGAGTACAACCTATCGCTATACTATGGCACTGTGAAATATGCCGAAGACATTGAATCGGCTCTCTGCATCCTTTGAAACATGCTAACTGCTACGTCAATGTCGGCTAGTCCGGGAATAAAAACTTGTTAACTGAGGTAAACAATAAGCGATTTGGAATACTGCCCAATGTCACGCAGTGTAGTATTTGAGGCATTAAAATCCCAGGTAATCCTAGTGGAAGTGACACAGTAAACAGCGTCTAGAAATGGACCCAGCTCAAGAAGCTCAAGGTCTCGAGAAAGAAGTGAACAAGCTTTCGGCCACTCGACGAGCCCAAAGTCAAGTTGCTCAGGTTACCACCAGGATCCTGTCTGCTCTCCTATAGGCGGGCTGGTAAGAGAGGAACTGCGTTCAACTCGGTTGTGGAAGACGTTCGAGCTACATCAGGTACCGCAACGGCCATTTCTTGCTTTTACCAAGTAGCGTAACTTCTCCATAAACTAAGCATAGAATATCCATATTTTACCTCAAGTTCAAATCCTGGTGGCGCCGACAATTCCAGCGAGGTAAACACTATATTTTGGAGGAGCCCAGTAACCTTTTGCGACTCGTCTGTTATTTCTTAAGTTGAGTAGTGCAGTGGTTAGGAAGACTAACATTTACAAGGACAACCCCAACCTCTGCAACTGGTTGTTAAACCTACACTTTTGAAAACTTCCCACACATAGAGGTGTGCATGAAGGGTCCAATGACTGTAATCTCTACATTTCCGAAATCGCCGCATTCAATTAACTTTGTCACGAGCTAGAATACTTCAATGTTCGTTCCAACATGGTTACTATAAGCGAAAGGGGTGGGATTATAATAAATTGACAAGCTTCCTTCAAGGAAGAAGTCTAACTCTAAATTCAAGAAGAGTCCAAACTCTACGATATGATTGTCACTGTACGTAAAATCCTTATTGTGTGTAGGATTTGTGGACCGCAAAGAATATTTAATCTCGAACGTAACAGTTTACTCAATGGTTCCGGTGACCTGTCCTGGTACACGTAGTTGTTAGTCACGGATGTAAACGGTCACTCTCCGTCCGACACCCACTCTCAACATGGGGAATCAGGCGAAATACGGCAACAGACCGATCATTCTGGAGGAGTTTCCGGCTTTGTCCAAGTCGGATCCTTCAATTGCCTTGGAGGCAGCTCAACAGAATCCCCGCGAATCTCCCCAGTTGCCTCCACGTGGAATCGCATTGGCATTGATGTTTATAGGGCTCGCTTTGAGCGTTTCCTTGGTGAGTGCACCTACTGTTTGAACAATGAGTCAGGATGCTGACACTAATGAGTGTTTTGTTCAAGGTGGCGCTTGACATGGTAAGAACATTTGGCATACTTGTAAACGTGCATGCGGACTTGTCTTTCAGCGCTAACCTCATTGATGGAGTCCATTGTGGCAACCGCAATACCCCGTATAACAGCAGATTTCCATACACTCGCCGATACCGGGTGGTATGGATCTGGCTTCTTCGCTACGCTGGCAGCCTTTCAGACAGTCTGGGGAAAAGCATACCGGTACTATTCCATCAAACTGGTGTTTATTCTCGCTGCTATTATCTTTGGGATCGGTAGCCTACTTTGCGGAGTCGCTGTCAGTAGCAAAATGTTAATAGCCGGCCGCGCAGTCGCCGGAATTGGCGCAGCCGGCGTCACTGGAGGATGTTATACTATAGTGGCCCTAGCTACGAAGCCTGCAGCCAGGCCTACCTACATTGGCGCACTGGGGTGTATCTATGGTATTGCGAGTGTTTCCGGCCCTTTCTTGGGCGGGGTGTTCGCAGAACATGTCTCGTGGCGTTGGTGGTCTGCTCGTCCTCATACCTAAACTAAAAGTAAGGAGCTTTCATTACTGACAACCTTGTCTAGCTTCTACATCAATCTTCCTATTTGCGGCACTGCCGTTGTCGCTGTTGCGAGTTTCTACAAGAATCTTGACCCTCCAAGGCCACACCGTCCAGCGAGGCTCCGGATACTCCTCGAGTTCGACATACCCGGTCTCTTACTTACTCTTGGATTCCTGATACTTTTAGTTATAGTCCTCGAGATTGCCGGAATCTCTGTTTCGTGGAACTCTGCGTTGGTTATCGGAGGATTTGTGGGATGTGGCCTGCTAATTACTTGCCTAGCTGCCGAGCAGCACTGGCAAAGGGACCGAGCATTCGTTTGTCCCAAACTTCTTTCCCAGAGAAGACTCCTGCTCTGTGTAGTGTTTGTTTATTTGTCAGTATTGAACGTTTCAGATGCAATAAGAAGTAATACTGACAATGGTCACTCTGGCAGGCTGAACTCGGCAAACTTGGCTATGATGTATGAGATGCCAGTGTACTTTCAGGCTACTCGTGGCGCCACGCCTATGGAGAGCGGTGTGAGGACTATCCCGCTCATCCTATCTTCTGGTGAGTATTTTATCCGCTGCGGCCAGCCTAGATCACAATTGACATAAATAGCTAGTGCCAGCTTGGCTAGCGGCCGGTTGTTCTCACGCTTCCAATACACACGAGCCTTTTTATCCGGCGGAGCAGCCCTTACTACCATCGGTGTTGGACTGATATATACTCTCACTCCTTCTTCGTCCCCTGGAAAATTCATAGCGTACCAAATAATTTTTGGACTGGGTGTTGGCACCTGCCTTCAAATCCCCATGATTGTATCCCAATCCCTCGTGCCGGCGTCTGAAATCTCATCTGTCACTGGCCTCGTCATGTGTGAGTCTTTAAACAGTTCATGATTGGATAACATGTACTTCTGATACTGACGATGACCCCAGTTTTCCAGCTGGTCAGCGGGGCTGTGGCTGTATCGGTCTCTCAAAACATTTTGATCAACGTGGCGATATCCTGGATCACGCATCACGTTCCTAGTATCAGTTCGGATATGATTACCCAAGCCGGCTCATCTAATTTGGGTATTTATTTCGATGCTGAACAGCTGCCTCAAGTTGTTCATGGTTATATTGAAGGCCTCAAGGCCGCTTGGACGATGGCGATTGCCACAGCTGGAGCTGCCGCGCTAGTCGGGGCCGTAGTCTAAAATATCATCATTCGAAAGCTGGCCGGGGCTGGCATAGATATCTGACGTAGACCGAGACGAAGGCAAACAAGACAATGAACGACGCCAACAGCTTAGTTATCTACTTGATACTGTGAAATAGAAATACGGCCTCTATGAACATACTGTTCCCACTCGGTCCCATCGAATAACTGTGTACTTCATGTTCCAATAAACATAGTTACACCTTCCAAATCAGCTGTACTTCTCTTTTAACTTACTCGCCACAACTTGACCAAGCTGCAACAGGGTACCTGCCTGCATAATTTCCAGTGCACTGACTTGTATACCAAAAGCGGAGCGAAACCATCGTCGGAGCTCTACTGCCATGAGCGAGTCAATACCCAGCTCCGCCAATGTAGCTGTGCTAGGGTTCAGAACCGTGTCGGCCGGCTTAAGGGTCATGTCGAGAACTTTTAGCGCGATAGTCCGCGCTAGGGAAGCAAGCTCCGACTCGCTTTCTAGCACAGCGGTATTCCGCAAGACACGTCCAACAAAAGATCTCACCACCTGGTCGACAACGTCTCCGCCCTCCGCCCCAGCACCGCCTTCAGTTGACTTGAGCTTTCGATTGTGATAGAAGCCCATACGGCGGTTGAAACGCCAATTTGTGCGTGCAGAGCTATCGTCAAGGCTTGAAGTTGAACGGAGGCCCATGACGATTTGTGATTTGTTTGTCCAGGGTCGCGGGGGATGCGCCATCCACGTGTTCTGTGGTGCCTTGTCGTCAGCAACATCAATAGCAGAGCAGAGCAGAGAGAGCTCAAGCGCGTCCAAGAAAGCCGCTTCGCTCTCAAAGCCCATATTTTGGAAAGTAATGGAACGTTTTGCATGCGGATGCTCTGCGACGTATCCTACACCGTCGATAGGGCTGATGTTTAGAACGCTCGCTGGTAATCCGATAGATCGTCGATATTGAGCAAAGGCCTCCAGATACATGTTGGCCGCGCCATAGTTGCCCTGTCCAACCTGTTCAATAACTGTCACTAGTGAAGAGGCCATCCAGAAAAAGTCTAGCGGCTGGCTCAAGAGCTCGTGGTGTAGGTGGTATGTCCCCTTTACTTTGGGCTGAACAACAGTACACCAGTCGCTCCACCACATTTTTGATATGGATGAGTCCTGGATACTGGTGTCAGATAATTCACTGTTCTTGCTGTCCAGTAGTTCATAAAATGGTAGAAGTAATTTGTGTTCATACCTTGAGTACCATGGCCAGCTGGAAAATACCCCGGATGGGATGCGTTGACGACTTGATAGCCCTCCTCACGTCATCGACATTGCTCACACACCCAGCAACTGCAGTCGCATGACAGCCCATTGATGAGAGGTCAACAAAGAGCTCATTGCTCTTAGCTGTGAGTCCGGCGCTGCGTGAAAGAAAGGTTAAATGACGCGCTCCCCTTTCCGCCATCCACGTCGCTATTGATCTGCCAAGGCCGCCAAGACCACCCACAAGAAGGTAAGTGGCGTCAGGTCTGAAGCTAATTGGTCGGTACATTGGGGCTGCTTCGAAAGATACGTCTTGGTGTCCGAGCCTTACCAGAAGCTTCCCAATATGAGCCCCCTTTTGGAAATCTAAGAATGCTCGATGCATCTCCAACGGCGTGTATAGCTGCCTGGGACTCAACGGCAAAAGCTTCCCCTGGTCAAAATACGCTGTAAGTTTGCCCATGATGCGACCTATC
Organism: Colletotrichum coccodes; assembly: GCA_020466075.1. Lineage (NCBI taxonomy): Eukaryota > Fungi > Ascomycota > Sordariomycetes > Glomerellales > Glomerellaceae > Colletotrichum > Colletotrichum coccodes. Next base: position 16,559 of record JAIMZG010000046.1, on the reverse strand, counting down.
CATTCTGGCTTCTCGCGTACAATCTGGGCCATGTTGACGCAGCTGTAGGATCGATTTTGGAGGAACGGCTGCATCTCCAGTTTTCCAGCTGCAGTAATATCTCTTTTCCCCAACTCGATGAGTGTTCCAAACGGAGCCACGCACTTCCATGATGCGTCCAAGAGATCCCCCGATAGTGAATTGAGGACCAAGTCGACTCCTTTGCCTTCAGTTTCACGCAACAGATCTGCGTGGAAGGTGGCGGAGCGAGAGTCGAAGATGCGACTCTGTGGAATGTCCCATGCGCGGACTAAGTGATCTACTTTGTCGGAAGAGCTGACTGTCGCGTAGATCTTGGCGCCGATGAGCTTACACACCTGCACGGCTGCTAGCCCTACACCGCCACAAGCTGAATGGATCAAGATCGTCTGTCCACTTTCCAAGCGTCCAAGCTCACAGACAGCTCTCCAAACAGTAATGAAGCAGGCTGGAATGCTCGCGGCTTCTTCCAGACTCATGTGGTCAGGTACTTTAGCAACCTGAAGAGCAGAAAGAACAATCCTCGTGGAAAGACATCCTCCAGCTGCCAAAGCCATGACCCTGTCTCCTGTGGAGAACCCTTTGACGTCCCGTCCGGTTCTTGTCACGATACCAGCGCATTCTGCTCCGAACCCAGATAGAGATGGCGACTCATCTGGCAGCTTCAAGAGTCCATTAGCCATCACCACGTCACGGAAGTTGAGTCCGACGTAGTGCGGCTCAAGTTCGACGACATTGTCATCCTTTATCTCGCATATTGGTTCTTCAACCCATCTCAATGTTTCCATTCGACCAGGCCTGTCCATTTTTAGACACTTGCGTGTCTGTTTCTGTTGTGAATGCCACGGTGTAGTATAGCCAGCTGCTGCTAGAGCGCTAGTGGTGTCGGCGAGTTCGTCACGCAATGAGAAAGCGTAGTATCGACCAGTACACACGACTCCATTGATGACTGCGAACTCTTTGTCGGTTTGCAACTTTTCTCCGGCGGACTCCTCTTCCTCTCGGCGGATTCTCATAAAAACTTGTTCGACAAGCTCAGAGAAGCGAATTTCTGAATCATCGATTTCCAAAGTAAACACACCAACTCCCAACTCGGCTCTCACTGCTTTTGCCACCCCAACTCCCATTGCCGAGCGAGGGTCCTTGCACCCCAGCTGCACTGGCCGTGCAAGCCAGAGCATTTTCTGCCGGACGGTGAGTCTCTTGATAAGGCGTTGAAACTGATAAAAGGATTGCTCTGTCAGGTTTTCTAGGAACTCAGCTTCCAAATCCAAACAGCAGATGATATCTGTATCTTCTTGGAGCTCGTCAACTTGACCGATAGAACTGAGGCTCACTTCCCAGCCCTCTTGCCGCATGCGTTCAATTAGAGGCAGCGCCGGTGCTGCTTGGGGCATCTCCGACAAGATCGTTACCGAGCGGCTCCTCAAGATTTTTTTCTGGTTGATGTCAAGTTGACGAGACACCATGGCGGCACTAAAATGATAGGGCTGCTCATCATCGTACCTAGCTGTCTCGACACCGGTGAAGCCAGCCATTTTGAGTTCCTGGTCCCACCGGGACACAGGCACATACGGCTCCCACTCACGATCGTCCTCTGCGCCAAGCCACCAGCCTGGTAAAGTCCCAAAGATATAGCCGGCACACCGTTTCACACAGCAGAGCTCAGTGATGACGATCATGCCACCAGGCTTCAATAATGGCCACAGATTGCGGAGTGTCTCAGCCAGAGACTTTGTCGCATGAAGCACATTGGCCGCGAAGATGACATCGTATGACCTAGGCTCGAAGCCTTGAGACAGCGCGTCTAGGGAGACATCCAAGACTTTGTACTCCATGTTTGGGGCGTATGAGAACCGCTGTTTAGCCGCAAAGAAGAAGCTGGCGGATATGTCTGTAAATGTGTAAATCGAGTAGGCCGGCAAGCCCGCTCTGTTCGGGCCCCTATCGAGGAGCGATCGGATGATCATCTCAGTCGTCGCGCCTGTGCCGGCACCAACCTCGAGAATACGAAGTGTAGGCCTCCAATGCGAGATCATGCGAACAAAGTCCCCGTAGTCGAAGCTGAGGTGGCCGTAAAGTTTTGTGAGTTCATTATTCCGCATGAGCACGTCGAGGACCTGTTTCTTTCCTTCGAAAAGTGCCTCAATATCTTCGTGGATACGCTTTACTGCGATAGGTAGTGACGCGCGTTCCGTATTTAACAAACTCTTGTATACAAGATCCATCCTAGCCTTTCTTTCGGCCGACGAGAGCCTCACCAAGGCCGCGGGATTCTTGATAAACGGGTGATGATCGCGTCTAGCCGCTGCAACTTCGCGAGACAGCCAAACTCTGTATTTCTCCATGAACTTTACAGCTGGCTGAAGCCGTTCTACTAGTTCGGCAGACTCAATGATGCACAGTAAAGTCAGCTCTTCGAGCAGCATGACTTCCATTCTGCAGTATTTTTTCGGTGGCCGTATCAGTGAGCCTACGTCGATGCAGGAGGCGTCGGGCAACCAGTGTAGTCTGGCTGCCGCGTGCGGATCCACAGACTCAGGGCGCGCTCCGTCACTTTGGTCGATAAAGTCGTCTTCCAGCTGAGAAAACTCGGCGCCTCCGATGTAAAGCAAGACAGACCCGCCCATCATGCATTCAACAGACGCACTATTCTCCGTCCCTGAAGCAGCCACTCGTGCTGGTTCTCGTTTCGCGCCAACGGGGTATCGCCTGACATGGAGTTCGTGAATCTTGGTTGGCATGAGAATTCTGTTTAACTTGCGTGCCAAACCTCGTGCAAGTGACACAAATACTAGTTGAAAGCAAGCGTCCATCATCACAGGATGCTGCACAAAATATTGGGACGATTCGTCATGTTGTGGAAGGATCTTTCCCTGCGCTTGGCACTGCGTAGTGTCCGAAAACACGCTGTCCAGGAGCTGGAACTCTGGACCATATGTTATGCCAGCCCTAGTCAATGCTTCGTAGAAGCGTGGCACGTTGACTTTTCTCGGCAGACTGCCAAATGTGCTTCGACGAAGAATTTGGCTAGGTTCATCGACCTTGCTGCAGGCTTTGATCAGACCTTCACAGTGGACCGTCCAACTGGTACCGTTACAGGAGACGATGCTGAAATTGAACCACTTAGACTGAAAGTCAACATCGCTGATTCTGTGTCGTCGCAAACGGGTAAGAATCTCCACCGGAGCTGATCCCGACAGTACGAGTGCTGCGCGTACGACGAGGTCTTTGACAGTATACCCGTCTTCAAGCCCCGTCAGTTGCCTGACAGCTTCACCGGCCATGGCTGCGTAGCAAACCAAGGGATAGACTACGTCTTGTTGAACCTTGTGATCTGCCAGCCACGGTTCGTTCTCGAGGTGAAGCATATTTCTCCATATCGGCTCAATGTCGGAAGACTCCACGAGACGGCTTCCGAGCAGACAATGATGCGGAAACTTTCTAAAGCGCCACTCTTTGGATAGACGACTCTCGTACCAGTACACGTTGCTGTGATCCCATGCATAAGGGGGCAGTCCACCGATGGCTTTTCCCGTTGGGAATACGGAAGACCAGTCGACATTGACCCCCCTCAGAAACAGGTCGCCGAAAGCCGAGAGTAGAGAAACCCTGGAGTCTCTGGAGCGAGTGAGGGAGGTGATATAGTCGCATTGCTGACCTGCCGCGGCGCAATTCTGGCGCAGAGGGCCCGCGAGAGCCGCATGTGGTCCGACTTCGAGAAATAAGGGCTTTTCCAGCTGAGCATCTTCGAAAAGAAAAGCTACAGCAGTGGCAAATCTAACAGGCGAGGCGAGATTCTGTGCCCAATAGGTTGGGGTTTGAAGGCAGACTTCGTTACATGTCTTTCCTAGGAGGGTTGATACGAAGCCGATCTCAGTTGGAAAACGTGCTGTCCTGTCGGCAGCCCAGGTACGTCGTTCCATATCCCTTTGAATATCGCGAGCATAGATTTGAGCCGGTGATTTCATATGATGGGAGTGATAGGCCAGATCGACTCTCAGAGGCCGGCAATCTGCCTCCGGAAAGTTGGTTTTGATCCGGCAAATCACAGCTTCGACCGCCTTCTTGTCTCCAGAAATGGTGGTGTTGGAAGGACTGTTCTCGCAAGCAACAACCACGCCGGGAAGAAGAAAAGGGGATACTTGTCGTGAGCCAAGACTGATTGCGGCCATAGCACCGATCGACGACAAAGTTGATGCCTTGTCTTCTCCAGCCAAGCCGCGGTAGTAGGCCAGTATGATTGCGGCCTCTAGTGATATCTTGCCGGCGGCATAAGAAGCAGCGATTTCTCCGGAAGAATGACCAATCACCATGTGAGGTATGACCCCAGCATCAGAAAATCGATGGAATAGAGCAATCTGCAGCACGGTGCAAAGAGGCTGTGAGAAGCGAGCCTTGCTGATGTTACTAGCATCTGGTGCTTTCTTGAGCTCGTCTTCGAGGAGACTGTCAGATGAGTATGGAACGAATAGACTATCGAGACACTTACCAATGATATGCCATTCGGGTGGTTTTTGAAGTGTTTGAAGGATATGGTCCATTCGATCAAGGTCCGCTCGAAAGCGAGAGTCCCCATCGATTAGGTCAGCACCCATTCGTGGCCATTGCGCCCCCTGTCCAGTGAAGACCATGACAATCTTTGAGCTTTCTTTTGGCGTCTTGGTCATGTTGGAACTCTCTCCAATAACTTGTCCTCTGCCATCCACAATTTGGAAAGCTCGGTGAGGCAATATTTGTCGGCGTCGGCCAATTGTATAGGCTATATCAGGCACTGTGTGCTGATTTCGTTCGATAAATTCCTTGAATCGCTCTTTGTTTCTTTCTAAAGAAGATTGTGTATTTGCCGAGAACAGAAGGAGCTGAGGCGAATGAAGCTTCGACAACTTCTCCACCATAGGTTTCGGGACGGCGTCTAGAATCACATGTGCATTGGAACCCCCGACGCCGAAAGAGTTTACTGAGACTCTCCTGCATCGGTTGGCGGGAAAAGGGGTTAGCTTGGTGGGCACTTTGAGGCCTAGCTCGGTGAAAGGGATGTCGGGGTGAGGCTCTGTAAACTTGATGTTGGGCGGGATGAGGCCTTGCTCCAGAGCCATTACCGCTTTAATCACGCTTACGAGGCCAGATGCTGCTTCCGTATGCCCAACATTAGGCTTCACAGAGCCAATATAGATTCCGTGCAGATTTCCTCGGCCAAATACCTGCCCAACTGCTTTGCATTCGATGGGGTCGCCAACCGGCGTGCCAGTGCCGTGAAGCTGTTACACGGAGACAAGTCAGAAATTTTTTAGCTCTGTCAACTTAGGTTCTCTCAAAGCATCCTTTCGTGGCCAGCCGGTTATGTGCTTTGGCAGAATACAGAGTCATACCTCTACGAAGCCTGTGCTGTGTGGATCAAGGCCAGCGTCAGCATATGTCTTGCGCATCAGCGCCTCTTGGGCCTCTCCGTTAGGTTGCATTAGTCCAGCTGTTGCGCTAGTGTTCCGTCCATCTGTGTTGCTGCCTGTGCCCTTGATAACAGCTCTGATGGGGTTGCCATCACGGAGGGCGTCGTCCATGCGCTTTATGTAGAGCACCGCAACGCCGTCTGCGCGGGCGAAACCGTCTGCTTTGGCATCGAAAGTATTGCAAGAACCCGTTGGTGAAATTATACCGTCAGATGCCATCAAAGAAGTCATGGTTGGGTCCAAGAGCAGGCTTGTCCCGCCTACGACGGCACCACTTATGCTGCCGGTACGAAGATCTGTACAGGCCAGATGGAGTGCAATTAAAGAAGCTGAGCAGCCGGTTTTGACAGCGAAACTGGAGCAGAATCATGTCAGTAATATTGGATTAACCGTGAGGTAGTCTAAGAAAAGAGGTCTCGGCCCAAAACATGTGGCAAACAACGTTCGTCTGCGTAGCTCAGGAGCTCAACTCACCTTGGCCCTTTGAAGTTGAACTGATACGATACTCTATTCGGCAGCATGAAGTCGGTCACTCCACCCAGGACGTTTCCTTGGGTATGTTGTAGTTCCCTGGCGCTCATTCGGAGCCAATCCTCAGCCGACGTGCCCACATAACAACCAATCGGTTTCCCGGAGTACTCTGTTACCCCAGCGTCAGCAAGAGCCTCGTAGGTTGTCTCCAGCATTAAACATTGCTGCGGATCACACTTGGCCAGCTCGTCCTTAGACATCTGGAAGTGCGATACATCCAGCGAGCCCAGCTCAGCTGTCTCAATGAAATAGCCATTCAGAGATTTAAGCCCATTTTTTCCGCCTAGTTTCTCGGTGAATCCATGAATGTTGTAACGTTGAGCAGGCACAGGTTCTTGCATGTCTTGGCCTTGACAAAGGGCAGCCCAGAGCTCGCTTGGGGTTGAGATCCCCCCTGCTACCCTGAGAGACATACCACAAATTGCAATGTCTATATTTCGATCTTTACCCATAGTCATGGAGGTTGATGAGAGACTAGATGACGGTACGTTTGGTGTATAAATCCTGCAGAAGCTGTGGATCAAACTTGTTTGTCTAAGTTGAGACGTTACTGTTAAATATGAGTTGCTTGAGTTCGTCCTGCAGTTCTGAATACTGGGTTACTTTTTGTTTGCCTTCTACAGCATTACCGTGGAATATGTGGATTTCCTACCGGGGCCAGAACTGTTTGCTGTGTACCGGGTGTTATCGCAATATCGAGCTTCTCGCGGCAGTTTAAAACCCAAACATCAAAGAAGATTCTCATGTGCCGAATGGAGCAGGTTCTAAAGGGCAAGTGGAAGATAAATAGACTAAATACAGATAGCTAGGGTAACCTTGTCAACCAGCTAGGTTTTAAAGTTACTACCTGTACAGTCAAGACTTAAGGTTTCCATACAACCTCCCTATATATGGGGAAAAAACTACAAATACTTATCCTACACCTCCCACGCCAATTTATTTTACTTTGTTCCCTTCTTACTCAGTATGCGCGCGATAAACGAAGTAACGTTGTACTGCATTAGTGGAAACTGTGTCGATGTAGATATGAAGTATGGAATCTTAAGCTGCACGTTGGACCAAGATATTACGTTTGCCTGGAACAAAAGTGACAAAGTCAAGAAGACGTTAATGCGAAAGTACCTGGATTTCATTGAATGGAGGTGTGAATATCCTTGTACTTCGTTGGGATTGTTGCTAGGTAACCACAGTATCCTGGCGGTGTGGTTAAAACTTAACAGAAATGAATGTTATTTGGGGTTGCACGGCATAAACGAAATAAATAACCCCAACCAAAAACTCTGTGGAAGTTGGGTGACTGGAAAGTTTCGGCAGCGTGTTGGCGGGGGAGTGACTGCATAAGCTTTGGATACGCGGAGCATATCAAGTTGTTCGAGCTAAATCTAAGACATGATGCACTTCGGCTGTTGCCATAGAAACAGTCATATATAGCCTATTTCAGCCTCGCATATCCCCAGAAGACTCGTATTGGCATTTTGTCCTGACTAGATTACACCAACGACAGGTTAGCAAAGAGTTTGCCAACCTGAGTAAAAAACGCAACAATGTCAATTCAGGACTTGCCTCGTCTTAACCTTGACTCCCTTTATGACTGCTCTTTGCCCCCAAACTGCACTGCAGCTGAGTTAGTGACAGTCTCGATTTGCCAGCTGATTAAACAAGAAGATGAGCAGGCTCAGCGTCTTTTTAATGCCTGTATTGATCAGGGAGTGTTCTTCCTGGATTTGACTGATCACCCAGAGGGTGTGCGGTTTCTTTCCGATCTCGCTGAGACACTCCAGATCGCTCGCCACATTTTTCAGTCGAAAACATTGGAAACGAAGCGGGAATATGGAACGAGGCCGCGGGTTGGCATTATGGACAAAGGGTAGGTTGAGTCCCAATCTCTACAGCATATCTTGGGTCGGTTATGACTGACGCGGATTTAGGTACATTGCCGAAGAAGTCTCTCCAGAAGGTGAAGTGAGAACTCACGAAGTCATCAATGTGAGTCACGTGAGCCATGATAGTGCGAGTAGACTGACTGACACATACACAGATTCCAAACTACGAGCTTTTCAGTCCAGGAGCTCCTCCATTGAACCTACCGTCGTGGCTTGCGCCGTATGAAAGCTTATTTCGACGAGTAGCCAGCACAGGCAACAAGATCGCGAATTATATTTTGGCCTGTTTGGAGAAACAACTGCAGCTTAAACCCAACACTCTCACATCGGCACACCGCTTGGAGGATCCCTCCAATGATTTCATACGATTGGTGAGACATCCAGGCTTCGGAGAGCGGGAAGAGTCTGAGCGAGTGTCTTTCCACGCTCACAAAGACCTTTCATCCATGGGTATTCTCCTTGCTCCTTGCCCAGGTCTTCAGGTTCAGCATCCACGCCAGCCGGGGACATTTAAATGGGTCAAACCAAAGCCAGGATGTGTGGTTGTCAACATTGGTGAAGGCTTGGAGCTACTCACAAATGGCGTCTTGAAGGGTGTCTTTCACCGAGTAGTGAGAACTCCTGGCAGACTCACTGCGACGGACCGTGTAAGCTCTCTTGTGGTCGTTCGGGCTAAGGGCGATATGCCCATGCTACCTTTGTCAAGCCCCCTCATCCCTCGGCTCAGTCATGAGCAATCAGTGCGACCGACTGAGACTAGTGATGAGTGGGCTGCCAACAAATTGAGAGCTTTGACTGCCTTAAGGGCGAAGGAAGGCAAAGCCCTGCCAAGAGAGCTTGCGTTTGTCTACCGCGAGGCTGGGATGCCCGTACCAGCTGGCAACTGATCCAATTCGATAGAAAGGTGTATTAGTTTGTGCAGATTGGCAAGCCAATGTATATTGACTATAAACAGATCGTCCAAAACAATGTTTTTGTGTCTGTCCAATTCAGTTGAGGAAAAGCACCGGCAGCTACATCAATGGTGCCTCTTACAAGGCCGATCTTCCGCCCACCAGTTTTCGACACGCAATCTACCTGAACGCCGATCAATTAATAGATATTAAAAAGTAGAAAATGCATATTGAATAACAGATGAACAGTTTATATAGACTTAATAAGCTACTTAAATAAAAATTTTAATAGCTTAAACTTATAAATAACTACTAGAAAAATAAACTTTACAATTAATTATACTTATTAATTAAATACAACTAAGAAAAAATACATTCTTTTTTCTATTTACATTCTATACCCTACTATAGTTTATTTACTATATGTATAGTATATGTAGTATATATAGTATAGTTAAAAGAAAACTAAAAGACTATAATGTATATACCTAGTATGTAATGTGTCACACTTATGTGCAGGTAAAATATGTTATAAGATCGATATCTTGTTTTATTTCCTATTTCCCTATCTGAGTGCTTGAAATACCCCGGCGAAACCACGGAGAAATCTCCTAGAGATGGCGGATAGATCTCGGAGAAATCCAGGGGGATTTGGGGAATTCCTGAGGAAATCTCCTGGAAAATCAACAGGATCTGGGAAATGGTTTCCTGGTGATTTCCCACGGCGGGAATGGCTTTCCCACGGTGGGAATAGATTCCCCACAGTGTCCTTGGATTTCCTCCAGGCGTTCCAGCTTTTCTGTGGATCCCTGAGATAGTGCATAATATAATGTATTATAGTATGTAATTTAGTTCTTTATTGTATCTTAAGAAGTGATTTCTAACTATTTTTAAAAATTAAAAGCTTGTTAAATATAATATTACTCTTTATATAGCTTTTAATGAGAGTTAAATAATAAGAATAAATCTAGAGGAAATTATGTCCTTATAGCTCTTAAAGTACTTACTTTAATTATTATTATAAATTCTTATAAAGTTATTTCTACTACTATTAAGACAGTAGTTCTTATAGACTTATTTCTATCACCTAACCCTTATTAAAAGCCATGTAGAATATAGAGTTATATCAAATTTTAATAAGCTTTTAATCTTTAAAAAACAGTTAAAAAAACTCTTTTAAGATACGATAAGAAACTGTGTTGCTTGCTATACTACGTCACTCACTATGCATGTACGTTAAATGTATTTATTTAACTTTAGGCCTATTATTATATATATATAAAAATTAAAGCTTATTAGTAAAGGAAAATAGAGATAGTTATAATTTTCTTAAGACGTTCTGATCTCTCTTACAAGGTAGAGAAATTCATCACTAATGGCATAAATACTTTATTTCAGTACAGAAGTATCACCTATAAAACTATAATAAAATAGAGTGTCCTAGGGTACAATTGGTGTGAGAAGGGTGGGCGGAAGAAAGACGGGCGGAAGAAAGACGGGCGGAAGAAGGGGGTGGGTGATACGTCAGCAAATCAAATCTTATTCCAGTGGCCACCATAATTACCGCGCAAATCTCTCAAAGGAGGGCAAGAAACTTCAAAGCAAAAGTGAAATCCGAGACCACATGCCCAACATACCCGAAATAAGGACATAAAAAGCTTAGCGAGCTGAATTATCATTCTGAGGCACTTTGTGAACCTAGGCAGAGGAAACAATATAAGAATACCAAGTTCACGTTTAAGTCGTTTCCCTCATCACCTCCCACGCTGGCTTATTCTCACATCATGCTCTAGTGTTATTGCAGTTTCTGAATCGTCACGAAGCTGCTCCCTCCCTCGAAGTTCCCTGCAGGCTAACATGGCGTCAGACAACGGCCCAGTTGGTAACACATATCGAATGGGTTATTCTGATGCGATCATAAAATTCCAGATTGCTCGCGGGGCTGATACCGAAGCACTCCCGCTACTTCAATTCCTGAAGCCTACGGACAAACTCCTTGACCTTGGATGTGGCCCTGGCAGCATCACTGTGGGTCTAGCACCTCACGTTGCCTCGGTAACCGCCGTTGACAAAGCGGGGGCCAGCATCGATATGACACGGAAGCGGATAGAAGAAATGAAAACAGCAGGTACTCTGACAGCCGGTGACGCTGCTAAAATTACCTGCCTGCAAGCCGACGTTCTGGCAGGCCTCCCGCACCCTGACGGTGTCTTCGACGTCATCTACGCTAGTCAAGTCTTTGTTCACCTCACGGGGCCAGGTCAAGCGACTAGCGCAATGGCGGAAGTAAGAAGGATCCTTAAACCGGGTGGTATTCTTGCCACCCGCGATGCTGCGGAGGCTTTATACTACCCACGACACCTGAATATGTGGGAAATATGGGGGAAGAAAATGAACAGAGCGCTACTCGGCCATGACGCGCGTTTTGTGGCTGATGGAAAGCCGACTAGTCCTGACATGATGCCCAGGCTCTACCGCGAGGTTGGCTTTGACCCAGTCAAGACTAAGGTTGTTCCGGGACTTCCATGGTTGTTTTCCGGTCGGGCGGGGAGAGAATTCTGTGTTGACAATTGGACTCGAAAAATGGATGATTTGTCGCTCTTGGATAAATGGAATGCTGCTGGAGTTACAGACGAGGATAAGGCGGTTGCAAAAAAAGCCCTGGCTAAATGGCTTAAGGATGATGATGCATACCTTATGGTTACACATTGTGATATACTTGGCTGGAAATAATCAGGAGTTGGCCAGTGCTTACCTTTTCATTGGATTGAGCGTTTTTATTTAGGAAACCTTTTTATGATTTTTTTATGACATCAAATACAGCCAAAAGCTCAACAGCTACCTCCTGCACACAAGGAGTACCTTTAAACGTTCAATGCAGTATCGATGTTACTCGTCATTCTTCTATTCAATTGGGTGCATCTAGCTAAGGTTGCTATTTCTTTGGGCGGTGGTGGCGGTGGTAGCCAGCATTGGAATATGGATGTTCTATCACAATATCATCAACAACAGCTGGAAAGACAAATTTTGGTGGATTTCAAATCTTGTTGAAGAAGTGCATATGACTAGATATTGTTTACCATTCTAGGTTCACAGTCGATGAATGAATGGCACGGTATGAGTGAGGCATGGAAATAGAACATGTTGACTCGAAAACAACAAGTACAGGGCATAAGCTATCAAATTGTTTATATCGTAGAAACTATGATCATCAATTGACGAAGAGAAATGATTGCCGTTGTCTAAGAGTCAGTTCGGCAATGAAAGTGTTGGTATCACAGGTGTATCCGTACGGATGGGCAACAATACGCCAATTGTATTGTTGCTAGAATAGTGGTGATGAGGTTGAAGAAGTAGGAATCCAACCAACGGAGGAGGTTGCTGGCGGCCGTTGATATCGACGAGGTAGGTCACGTGGTGAAGCCACGAGCCGCTCGTCGCCGGCCGCCAGCCACAACCTTGTGGCTGTTCAAATAGAAAGGTCACTGAAATCGACTTGCCAAAGATACGCCGAAGTTCCGACCATTTCTTTCTTATCCTGAGCTTTTCACCTAGAGTCAACCGGAATATAAGAGAGCAGATAAAGAGGGCGCTCGTTTGGGGATTTATTCTTCCGCTTTCCCATTCCCGTCCGTGCTCCAGCCGCAGCTACTGCCATCGCTGTCATCAAGGAGGATAGTGCCACCAGCAGAGAGCTGTGCAGGTCACAGTCGACGGTTCCCGGCTCCCCATTCGAATATTAGTTTAAAGAGTATTAAAAAAAGGGTTACTTTGTCATAAAAGCAGTGCTTTTAGAACTTGATGAACCATGTGACAAACTATATACGCTAGAACACCATAGGAACTAAATGGTTCTAGAGCATGTATACAGCGGTTGTCGTTGGGCGACTAAGTCTTCAACTAGGATAACCTCATGAGCCAAGAGCTTATAATGGGGCTCCAGAGGGTCAAGAAAGATGATTGCCAGCAGAACGGCTTTTCATCCAACCAAGGCCACAATCCGGACATGTAAGAGTCCTCGTTTCAGCTCTGCAGGGGTGAAATCCTGAGAAGTCTTTAAGGATCGAAATCAAGTAAAAGATGGCCATGTAACGAGAAGAACACTGAGACCGAAAAAACATAGTGGCTCGCCGATTTCCCGTCTGGGTCATATCGCGGCACGTTGTGATGGACGTCGCAATAACAGTGCAGATTCAAATATACAAAGTGATATTTTCTTGCAGGGAACCGAGTAATAACGTTCCGGTTCCCATAAAACTTCCTGAATGGGGGAGGCTTCTCTCGTGAGCCTATGCCTAGCGGTAACAATAGAGTAAACACAGGATCTAATGATCTTATATAAAGGGGTAAGATAACCTACTTCTGAAAGCAGGGTTAATTAATTGCATGATCTTAACAGAATCACTAAATTAATTTAAAGATTCTAAATTCATAACTGGCGTTGTTCAGAAAAAGCTCGATTCGAGATGGCCCAGTGAGCTCGAGCATAAGAACAGAGCTTACTCGTGGAGGGTCGTCACAAGCTAAGCCGTTGGATCATGCACTAACCTGAGGATGAACCAGGATCGCCACTTCTCAAAAGTCTAGCCAAGAATGTCCCAAAAGCGAAGCAACTACAATAGCCTAATACACACAGGAATCCATTGCAGCGAAGCTGGGGCCAAAGCAGCCAGGGAAACCACGGGCTGGCGACAGAACGGGCGAACACGACCCACAACAGAGCAGTTATTCCGGAGTCCCAAAAACTGCCGCTTCACCCCTATCTCCGTCCCCTTATTGAATTCCTTGCTTTTGAGGGTCAAACTGTCCTAGTATGAAGATGTTCCGCGCCATTCTTAAGCAGGGAGTTGCCCGCTTAACAACGCATGTTTTAGGGCCGTTCTTAAACCGACCCTTTGGCCAACATGATATATCGTGAGGAGGGGCTTTGTTTACAAAGAATAATTATGCTTATATGTCAGTGCTCCTCATGATCTTAAAAAGCTGTATAATATCGTCACGAAACGCCCCCTTCTCCGTAGCCTAGACCCAGACAGAGACTATGTTTAACGACGTATGAATGGAAAATATGTGAGTTCGCCGCGTAAGAGCTCCAGATTTGGTGTATTCTACCGCACCCCGGTTGACGAAGGAGCTGCGGAGGTAGTCTGTAGTATAGTTACGGTATGATTCAATATTGTGCGGATCTAGGTTTGAAGCAATATCGATTTACGAAGACCAGATGAGAATGGATCTGGGCCATAGAAAACTCGCCTGGGTCCATGTTCAGCTATGTATTGCAGTAAGGCAACAGTCAATTTCAGACCAGAACTATCACCGCATGTGGGTATCCTGAAGACGGTAATGATAATACCATCGAGAAAATATCGGTGTATGGAGATATACTCGTAAGCGCGGCCTGGAACCGGCCAACGGAAGTAGTGGAAAAAGTACATGGCGTATTCTAGAGATAATCATAGGAAATGAAACCGCTGTTTGCATCTTGTTCCTTGCCTTTGATAGAAGTACAGGGCGACAAGATCTTCATGCGCCCTTGGATGGGACTGTTGCACTGAAGTTGGGGTTCAAGTGCCCTCAGTCTAGATTGTTTTGTCATCCACAACGTTGGTTCCCCAGCTGACCTGTGCTGGAATGATCAAGTCGAACCAATATCCTCTCGACCCCACAAGTGAGAGAAATTGATGTGAGCAACGCTCTTTGGATGCTACCAATCTTGTCAAAGTTATTTGGACTTTTGAGTGTTCTTAGAGGCTCTGATTCATCCCGATCGTTAGCCATCTTTCAATGTATCGTGAGAACATTAGTAAACACCACTTATCTTGGAGAACCTATAGAGCCTAGGCCTGGTTGTTCGGAAGCCTAGCCACAAGTAGTAAGGCTTTAGGAGCCGGACTTGATACTTGAGCCCCAGTTACAAAATATGGTTACCCAATCATTTACTCACTGTGGAGACTAACAATGCCTCAAATCATTACCGAACGTCTGATACGACATCTGGGATCCCAGTGATTGAATTTGCCGAACGCTCACATCCCGTCAAGGCAACTTTGTCAATTCACGACCTCTTTGTCTTTCGGCCGATCAGACTTTATTATAGTAGAAAAGTGGACAAGTATTGTCAAGCATCTAGTAAAACCTACATAATTATGTAAATAGTATGATTACTAGCTATTACTTTTCACGCCACAGCGACCTAAATTTGACTGTGCATTGTACTATACGACTTAGATATTTGGCCTACCATGGCTTAAAAAATGTATTCGTGCTTGCAAGCATGTGATAATAGCTGTCAACACTGCTGATATAGCTAAATGGGCTGCGTCGCACGCCTCGCACTGATTGTCCCGTAGCAATCTATTTAAAAAGTATTTCAAGCTATAAGGAGAGATATAGTTCAGTAGTTCGTTTCATAATGTAGATAATCGTACCTTGTTTGACATAAATGTGTTGACATGTATTATCATTAACTATTACAACTTTACTTAATAGACCAACTCCTAGCTTGAAGATCTATGTATGATGTTAAGTATTATAATGCAATCAGTTCATCTTAATTAGTTAAAAAGATTGTTTTTCTAGTCTTACATGGATGACTCTAGGATACAACCAAATCTTCGAGGCCAGGCTACTAGGGGCTTAGTAGAAGAGTGCCGTCACTGTGATAGAGCTGCGCATTGCTTCAATAGGGCAGCTGTCAGGTAAAAGGGTATCTATAAATATTGAAAACCGGCCAACCTACGAGTCTTGAACTATGTGTCGTCTGCGTCGATCTTCTGGCTGATGTGGTAGCCTTGGCCTATTTATTGATATGGTTTAGCCCCGCAGGTACCCGGGAATTTCCACGTGGAATTTACAACATGATAGCAGCAACAGAATTCTGATCCATAGGGACTTGATTACTGTCGGACTATGCACTGTGCGACTTCTTTAATGTATAAGCTTTCACTCTCGAGTAATCAGCATTGCATTCACATATTAGAAGCCCTTCTGGCCTGGTTTTCGTTGACTACCAGTCGGATCGATGTATTGAATACTTACTGTAGGGGTAAGCAGTTGCAGTATTCAAGATCATTCATTCTTCATGAATCTTGAACCTCGAAAGCTGTGCAGAGTGTTCCACTTGCCCCTCAGTCTTCTCTACCGCCCTCTGCTGGTTCATTAACTTCCCTTATGGCCTTAGAGCGCAATGCAGGGGCAGTAAAACCATATATGATCTTGATAGTTGGCTTTATTGCTTGTAGGGGTGCTTTTTTATGTAAGAAAGGTGGTCTAAGAATACTTTGGTATTATACTAGTTATCAATTGTACTTCTTGTAGCCAATCTTGGCCTTTATAACGCTGGTCTAGGCCGCGTCACTCTGAACCACTAGTTCCTGAAAACTTCAGTTGAACAGAATTGAGACTCAGTGGGTGGCTAGAATCAATTGACAACCTCCAGCTTCCTGTGTCTGCCTCGTAATTCACTTGGCAGAGCAGCTTGTCAAAAAACTAGGTGCCAAGAGATGACGATTCAGAGGGATCCCGTAGCCTGGTATTTATATACAATCACAGTTGTGTTCATCCGCTTCTCCATTACGGAATACTGTATTTCAATGTCATAGATTTCATTTAAGACAACTAAATAGGTCATAGTACCAAAGGCGTTACTATTGCTTGGCGTTATGTCAGTTTCAAGTCGTTATATTTGAGGAAATATATTAGAGGCCTCAGGCACTTGTGTTACGACTTGGTCGCGTTGGTTGCGCGTCTAACCGGTGTATTACTATAAAATGCAGAACAGGGGA
>JAIMZG010000045.1:0-17199 GCA_020466075.1 Colletotrichum coccodes | reverse complement strand
TTTCCGGTGACTAGACTCGGTTACCGCTTATACGCCCGAGTTGAGACCGATGAAGCGATATCGACCGTACGCCGATCTTATCAAACCGTCATTGTCATCCAGCTGAATTGCAACATACCATCTAGAAGCTTGTCGATATCCTCACCCTGTTACATCCCGCAAGCCACCAGCCGTGTCACTCAAATTTAAAAGACATCAAGGACTTACCAAACGCTGACTCCACAGACTGCTTCTAAAGTCAGAAAGCAGCCGTTGGCATTGGACCTGCAAGTGAGGAATCACACTTCTTTGCTGTCGAGAGTACTTGTTCGGACACAACAGGAAAGAAGTCCAGCTCTGACCGTTTTGGAGGAGGGTCTACAAGGGGATGTTGAGATTGGACCGGAACATAACACCTCATCAACCCCCTCCACCCTCTTTACTATGGATGAGGGTGTCGGCAATTCAGAAATCCTACATGGAGATCTTTTAGGCCGTAAGATTGGCTCAAGTGCACCCATGGAGGCAAAGGTGACTTGCCACTCATGAATAGTCATCTATTCCTGGCTCTTTCGTCTTTGAGTCGTGCATGATTACAGTGACTTGGGTTGCTGAGGAAATGTTCGAGAAAGGGGTGAGGGTGGTGGTGAATCTTACGGCCTGTTGCGAGCTACCTTATGTTGGAAAAGTGTGTACTTATCAAGGCTATGGCTGACGTGTTACCTAAAGAAAGGCTTGTGCCGAAACAACTTCCAAGGCCGTCATGAATGCTGAATTTGAGGACTGCGTTAGGCCCAAACCGTTTCGCATTACCAGGGGTACGAGAACCAGGTCTAATAGAAAGGGCCGAATGCGACACTGTAGGACCTTCATGGAGGAAACCAAGAAAAGGGGAGGAAGAGGAGCGCATGAAGAAGAGCCAAACACGATTTGGAGAGAGCAAGTGGTCATATCACATGGAGACGTCGCCCCCTGGAGTCATTCTCAAATGGCCAGTCGACGCCCATCGTGCAGGATAGAATAAGGGATGTTTACTTCTCTTCAACTAGTTTGTAGGGCCAGAGAGAATCTCGAGTGCGAATGAGAAAGCCGTTCTCTTAAATTTGGATGACTGCTGATGTCTTATTGAGATTAGCTGGTTGTAGTTTTAATCAGTGAATAGGGGAGAATCCACTATTCTGAACGCCTTGCCTTTGTCGGAACCTAGAATTATCGGCAGAAAACCCGGAAAGAACCTAACTCTAGCCATTGAAACAGAGATATGTAGTTGGTTAAATGAGATTAGATTAAGAATGGCAGAAGTGCAATCATCTTCCTGCAACAAGGGACGAGTGATATTTAGCTGAACAAGCAGGAAGGGGGTCAAGGAGTGAAAGGAGCGGGAAACAAAGAATAAAGTAAGATACAACAGCAGTAGAGAACAGGAAAAAGGGACGAAGAGATAAAAATATGGAAAGGGAATACAAAAACAATCAGAACAAACAACACCAGGGGATGAGAGGACCAGGCATGGTCAGCATGACGAGAACGACAAGTAATGTGCGCGATGCGGCACAGAAATTAAGGAGATACACGAATGGTCCCAAGAGTGTCTGCCACGCCAGGCTTGCCATGACGAAAGGAAGGGGGTGCCTAGTCAGAAGGAAGCTCCTTGCCGCGGGCGGCAAAATCAGCTGTAGCCGCGTCGCGAGCAAACTTGCGTATTATCGTATCGAAGTTGGAGGAAGAAGGAGGGTAGTAATGGACAGTTTGGAGGGATCTGCGGGTGCGAATCTTGCCGATGAGAACACGGAGTGGACTCGTAGAAGGAGAGGTCTCAGTGTTAGGAATAGTGTTATGGATAGCTAATATCCTGGCATCATAAAAGGCCTTGGTACAGCCCCGCGCAAATTTCTGGCAGATTGCCTCGCCTCCTAGAGATGGGGAAACACGAGCCTCGTCGTGTCCAACAAACGGCCTGATCCGTACTTGACCACCAGGCATGATCTTACAGAGTCAAGGTAATAGGAGGGGAAGAAGCCGCAACACACAAAACAGACGAACAATGGGGAACAAGGGTAACAGGACGAGAGGGAATAACAGAAACAGAAGGTAAACAGACAGAAGAAACAGATACAGATAAGAAAACAGCAGACGAAGTGTCCCGCTCGGCAAGAGCAGCGGGAACCATCGTCGTGGGGTCGGACTAGGGGTAAAAGAGTGAGAAATCATACCAATCCTCCTCCAATGTGGAATCTCAGTTTGAGATTTTGCGGGGTGTCGGACTCTCTGTAGAATAATCGTAACTTATTTCCGAGGGCGCCTTCGCCAATGAGCTGCTGGCCATAAAAGCCTTGATCTGTGCAAGCTTCAATTTAGACTCGCGGTTGCTCTCAACTGCCCGAAGGCTCATGCGTTCTACACTACGATTGATAGTATCCATCTCACGACGAGGGCAACGGGTACAAGGAGGGGGAGAAACGGAACCAGAAAGAGAAACAAAGGAGAAGGTAGCAGAGACAGATGGGGGAGAAATGGGGCCAAAAAACAGTTAAAACAGGTATAAAGGCGAGGAACTAGGCCATAGACTTAAGCCTGAGCAGATAAAGAGAGAGGGGGTGGCAGCAGCTAAAGCACATTTGGAACAGACACAAACGTGCGAGTCTGGGGAGGGGAAGAAGCAACAGCAGAGGAAGAACAGGAAGCAAGAAAAACAGAAAATCCAATAAAAGGACGAGGAGAACGGAGACGAGCAAGCATCGCGTGCCTTGTTGATTTACATTTCGTCAAATACCATAAGCTGATCAAGGTCAAACACGGGGCGGGTAGGGGGGCTCAGAGGAATCACCAAAGGGATCTTCCAAGTAATGCGAGGAGACAACAGGAACAGAAGGCGCCATGACGGGAGCCGAGGTAGAAGATGATGTTGTACAAGCAAGGAAAGATTGATAAACCGCGCAGGTCTCATTTTTGAAGAGAAGAAGCCTAGAGAGCCCGGAGGCAGGTGAGGATCTGGGTAAAAGGGGACAAAAGACATTGATGAGAATGGTGTCTCTCTCAACCAACGGATCAGGAAAGACACAGGGAGGTAAACTGGAAGACAAAAATGACATGATGAAACGTGAGGAATTTCAACGAGTAATAGTCCCCCCAGATAATGCGACATACTGAGCGTAAATGCGCGGGGGAGACAGACAGGGAGGGGTACAAACAGGCTGGACCGGGGCGGTATACCGCGCACAAAAGCCCTCAGAAGAGGAAACCAGGATGACATAATTAGTAAACCAAGTCGATGTGGCCTCCTTCACGAGGACAACTCATGAAGCGACGCGTGTCTGATCAGTTCTCAAAGAGAGCAAGAAGAGGGCGAAGCTAGGACGCGGCAGAGGCGGAGAACAAAAAAGCGGGGTCACCGAGCGAGGCGACAATAGCCGAGCTGGTGTTGTCAAGGACTTGAACCCTTGAATCCGGGCCAGTGTCAGACGAGGCGGCGAGATTAGACGCAGGAGAAAAGGGAGAAGAAGAAGATACCATAGCTGGGGCTAGGGGCAGATCAACAGTCAAACCGGAAGGAGGGAAGTTGGCGACTGAGGAAAAGGGTGGAGTTGAACAACCACGAGGCCAGCAAGGATGCGCCTCCGATCACTAACATCTTATTGGCCGAGAGGCTGCACGCCTAGGTGCGGGTTTATTAGACTACCCCGTAGGGCTGAAAACTAGGCTCAAAAGGTAAAGCGTATGATGACAGATTGAGAGGTGAGGCCAGGTCAGGTCGGTGCTTGGTGACACTATCTGAAGTCAAGAAAAAGAAACTAAGGGGGTGTAAAGCGTGTTAAAATCGCGAACTATAATTACTAATATCTGTGAGGAACCACGATTCAGATTTGCCCTTGGGGAAAGCGTGTTGTAGCGAGTTGTTGTGCGTCGAAGGTGGAAGTCGCTGTTTGGTACGCGGGGGATGGTGGGAGTTGGCCAAGGACCGGCAAGGAACGACGTCCGTCGTAGATAGTCGTCAGCAGAACATTGCGTCTTTGGGATACGACCTCAAAGAGTGTGTCAGAAGGAACCTTGACTCGAGGAGATTATTATGTGTACGTAACTTGATCGCGCAAGCACGCGCTATTGGTAAGACGGGGACTTGGGTCGAGAAAACGTCAAACTTTTGTCCGGGACGACGTCGCATATCAGAGGTGAAAGCCGAAACATGGCGGCACCAGGGCCGGCGCGAAAGGTTGAATAATTAATTACATGACACTTTTGTGACTGCCAGCTTTCCTTTAATGCAATCTGAGCGCATTTCGTCCTGTGCGAGTGAGTTACTACTCGTCGAGTTATTGACGCCTTCCCCGGCGTCCAAGTCGAAACTACTTCGAACTGCCTTCTGCCGCGCATTTTGACTGTGCGGGCCTCAAAAATCGCGTTGCCAGCCTTTCTGATGCAGCCGCCAATAGAGCACCAAAGAATCGATCAAAGAGAGACTCTCCGGCGAAATCAGCCAACAGAAAGTGACGCACCACTCAAGGACGACAGTGCCAATGCGACGAAGACGATGATGTCAAATCCAATAGGCTTTCTATTGATCTCAGGACTTTATGAGCCTTGAGCAATGATTCACCGAACCGAGCGTCAAAATGCGACGGGTCTCCTACCCTAACGAAGCGGTGATCCCTTTCCGGGCGTCCAAGTCGAGCCCGCACCAAAGCCACCACTCGATGACGATCCAATACCAGAGGCGCCTGGCGTTGAGGGAGCCACACCTGTCCCATCGACAGGGAGAGGAGGAGGCGTGTCCGTTCTCTGAACGTCCGCAGCCTGTCCGCTTCTAGCAGGTGGCCGGAAGTTGACGTCTCGTCCAGCTCGGTAAATGTCTTGTAGCATCGGCTCCAACACACCGGCATCCTCGAACTCCAAGTACTTTCGATACAGCTTCAGAGCCGTCCTAGCGTCTTCGATCGAGTCGTGGGTCTCCAGCTGGATGTCCTCCTTCAACAAGTACCACGCCAGAAAAGCAAGCGAGAGCTTCCGCAGACGAGACTTCAGGAAGAACAGGTCGATTGTGTCGATGACCTGGGACCTCGGAATATGGATGTTGATCACTCGGAAATCCTGTTTAAGGCCGTGGCCGAGGAACTTGCAGCCAAGGTTCAGCAAAATCCACAGCTTTTTGTACGCAACTTTCAGGGGTACGAGATTGTGCTTCGAAACGCGGGGATCCAGGTCGTCGTGAGTGATTCCAGAGTACGATGTCAGGTAGTCGACAATGGGCTCCCTGATGGAAATATAATCGTCAATGAAGGGAAGGCCTTCGTCCTCCCCTTGGCCGCGGACAACGGAAGCTCTAGCGAGAGCGTACACTATCGGCCGAATCGTCTCTCTCTCGCCATCCGAGTTCATCTCAATCTCGGGCTGGCGGACAGCAACAAATTCGGTATCTAGAGCCACAATGCTGTCTGGACCAGGCTGTTCACCGGCCGCATCAAGCGCACGATAAGTCTTGCCATCAATGTGGGGGCTTTCAGGGGTTAGCACTGGGTCTGTGAAAGGGGTATACGAAAAGGGGTCTAACTTGTTGTCCTCGTACAGAAGCGAGGTGTCGATGTTCTTTTTCCAATCCATGTCAATCTTGTTGTTCGCCTCCTTAACTTGGAAAGCGATGACCGATGGCATTTTCCATGCTGGATGAAACGAAAGCGCTTCTTCAGTGCTCACGGACCGAACGAGGAAATCGTTGAAAAGATGCCACTGGCTTGCTTGTTGGGCTGTCGGCTGGGCATGGGCGACTGCAAGATTGTTAGCTTCGGCATTTCATGATCAATCGAGGCCACATACCGTTGACCATGGCGACCAAATGGGGTTTTTGACCCGGACCTGGATCGATATTCATGGCCATGCCGACGAGTGAATATACGGTGATGTTATGAATGCCGCGTTGAAGGTGAAGCTTCAAGTCTTCCCCTTCATAACAGAAGAACTGGCCGTGGTCTACTATGACGCCAATTTCTTCGGGGAGGAAGCCTGGGATAGACCAGTAGCGCCGTTGCTCCGCGTTCCCTATAGCAGTGTTCAGCATGAACACTGCGGGAATATTATGGATGGTCTTGCGGGTGGCGATGGTCTGATACCGCTGGCATCGACTACACCACCCTTTGGACGTTGTCTCCCTCTCAACACTCGATTTGAGGATTTGCGAAAACGTCACTTTTGGTGCTTTCTGACTACGACCCGTGTTCTTCTATGCGAAATTAGCGGTATAAACAGAAAGGGGATTATCGGCGAATACTCCGCATTTTGATATGCGAAGTGCTTCGATCACAAGTCGTAGTTGGGAACGAGAGTCGTCGAGGGTCCAAGGATTTCCAGAGCTTGGGGTCTACTCACCCCTGTTGGTTGCGGGTACATCAGATCATTCACATAGGTCGATCCAGGCCGAGTGTACTCGCTTCTGCAATTCATGCATCGAATAGAGCTTGTTGCTGACGTCGCTAGCATCTGGATATGGTCAGCTACTTCGGCAAACAACGCAGCTGCTTGTCACACACCTGTTCCATCATATTCGAGCCAGGCGGAATAGACCGATGGTCCTGCACAATCTTATCCAGGAGGAACCGCGTCAGACCCTGCAGCATCACCGTCAAAGGCGAACCGTTAGGATCTTCCTCAAGGAGACCTAGGGGCCCGGCTATCGAGATGTTAGTTCCCATTTTGTGTTTCCTAAGCCGGAGAGATCAACCTTGAGGATGATGGCTGAGCGTCTTCAGCATATTGGTGGCTTGGCAGATGGACCCCTCAGCTTTTTGGAGCATATCGAACAAGAACCCCAGCTCGCACAACAGGCAAGTATCAGCAACGCACGCAGTGGCTGCATGCTGAAGCGCCATGTTCCGAATCAGCGGCGTAAAATGCATGACCTGAAGCAGAGAGTTTGCGTAAGAGTTGGCGATATGGATCTCCAGTCCAGAGTACTGCGTTCTGTTATAGAATCTAGGAAATGTCAGCGAGCAAATCCTTATATGCGTAACGAGCCAATATACCCAAAGTCAAAGTCATCAACACCAAATTTGCTGTACTTAATCTCGACGTTGCGGTACATCGGAGGGCACTCTGCTTTTGTAGGATCCATGTCCATTTGCATAAGTGAGCTGGTAACGTCGTCGACATTTTCGTCGCCGCTTCCATTACCAACAGTAGTTTTGGCAAACTCTCTCGCCTTCTCGCTGAGGAATTTGGGTGCCAAGATTCCTGAGACGTTTCCTTTGTCCAGGTTTCGGGTGTCCTCGACTTGGTTCCTTCGGAGGCCCCGAGTGTTGCGTCCATACAAGCCCAGCTCCGATTGCTTGAGACCCGCGAGAAATTGAGGTTCAAGCTTGGTGGGAGGAGCTCCGACATCAGAGATGAGGTCTGGCCAAGCAGACAGCAAGACTTCCCGATAATACGGCATACCAATGGAGTTGAGAGGGCTAGTGATAGGTCAGCTACTAGGCTTAAAGACACAGAACTTCGGGAACACCGGTGTAACTGACGTATCGGTGGTCCACTCTATGGTAGGCAGAGGTTCTTCGGGAGTTGCAAACTCGGTCTGGGACGCGAAATCGACGAAGCGAAGTTTCGATGGAGACCCCCAGATGTGGATGTTGTATTCTGCGTCTGCCAGGGCAACAGCCTCCCCGGATGGGGCGATTTCGAACATGGTCAGGTAGGTCATCGTGTTGGCCTGCCGCACATTGCTAGTGTTTGGATTCATCAGGTCAACAATATGCATTTGCCCGCTCTGGGACATCACAATGCTAGTCGTTGACATTCTCGGATGCATCCTGACAAAGGCGGCGCCAGCGGGAAACGGGATCGGCGACATTGACGACATCTTCTTAATATCGAAGACATTCAAAAATGGATCCAGCATGTAGTTCTGACCCTGACGCAGCGAGTAACCGCAGGTGACGATGAAGTCGTGCTGAGCGTCCATATCACTGATCAGGGCCGAATGGGCGTTCCAACTCTTGACGACTGAGAAATTGACGGGGTCAATCAGGTTGACCGTGCCATCTTTGGTGGCGGCGCAGATGTATCTGCTTCTTTTCATAACTTTATACGAGTGCGCGGTTGAAACCTGCGTTCATCAGCAAGACGTCCGCCACGTTTCATTTGCGCCAAACGAACCTGCTTGACCACCTCACCCTTAGCAAGGTCGATCACAAACATGGTGTCCTGGAATCCGGCAGCCAAAATTTCGGACGTCCCCTTGGACGTAAAGCTCATGCATCGTAAGTCTTTCATATCATCGTGTCTGCATCGGCGGTGTCAGGCAGCGGTCCCATAGTTCGCCATCAGGTCTCGCACCTTATATGCCATATAGGAGGGCCCTTCCGCGAGGCCATGTGGATGTCTCTCGATCCCAACACCACAACGCCTTTGTCGTTGACAAGGATTTGTCTCACCGGGCCGTCGGGTGTCATGTGAGCCTTGAAGGAGGTGTATCGTTGCAGCTCGCTGCCGTAGAAGGACGTGACGCGGCCCTAGCAGCTCGTCAGTATGCGATCGAGACTGAATTAGGCCCCAGTGGCTTGTACATAGTCGTTTCCGGTCCATAGCAGCTCTTGAGCTGTGTCAAACGTCATCGTCGTCACGGGAGTCGCCATGGCGTGGACGCCCGGAGGCGGGAAGGGGATGCGAGCGACCTATTGGCATTGGTGGTAATCAGTCTATTGCACAATACAGCGACAGAGACGCGCATGTTCAACCAGTCGCGCCGGGCGCAGGAGTCGGCGAGGTGCGCAGGTTCGGTGGAGGCGCGTATCTCGCATGAAGCATGCGTCGCAAAAGTCAATGAGGGGTGATGGGATCCGACTTACCTCGTCCCAGTCTCCGTCCATTTTGGTCTGCGTTTTCTTGCCCAAATGACCATAGTTTTGGGGAAAGAAGAACCGATGCCAAAAGATGGGCGACGGACGGGGTCGTAGCCGAGGAACGCAAACACGACAAAAAGTTGGTGTACGGAAAGGCTCTGGGCCAGATCGCGACGACGCCCAAAGCTTCGCGCAGCTTGAGCAAGCAGCAAGCGACTAGAGCGAGAGGCAAGGTGTCGCGCCCAGTGGCTAAGCCACTTGCATAAGCCGGACAGGGCAGGGAACAGGATGTGGGGGAGGCTGTTCACACTTGGCTTGGGTCTTCTCCGATTTCTTTGCTGTCTTTCTCCTTCTTCCCCTCTTCAATCCAAGTGTAGGGATGGGCGACGCGCTAGCCGGGCTATGTCCGAAACTGGGCCAAGGTGAGTCACAGTCTCCACACTTTACTCACCTAACTCTCACCGACGGAGGAGTCCGAGTCAGGGTTGTGCTTGTGTAACCTCGATGTACCCTCTCGTTGCTGTATGCTAAGCGTGAAAGGATCACTACCTCCTCATCATTCACCAAAAAACTCGGGTCTAGTTGTTCACTACTTCGTAACTTCTCGTGGTACTTGTAGTCTTGCACTGGATGGGAAGTAGTGAGTGTGAGCTCACCGGCGCGAGGAATCTCTTTTGTCTCCAGTTATCAATGCAGATCTACATCTATATGAAAGAGCTGCAAGTCTATACACTATCTAGGCAAGCCATGTCGTGGGGAAGTTGCCAAGTCTACCACCATCCACAGTTATGACTGTACCATTGCAGTAAGCTCCGGCTCTAGATGCGAGGTACAGCGTCGCGCCCGCAAGATCTTGGGTATCGCCCATCCTCTGAAGGGGTACCATCTCCTTGGGTACACTGCCGTCGTTGCTGTAGAGCTTCGCAATCGGCGCAGACATCTCACTGGGGAACACTAACGGCATGTCAGCTGAGCTATCACGCCATAAAAGGAAGGCAAACCTACAACCAGGGGCGATGCAGTTGGCTCTGATGTTCCAGCGGGGCAGGTTGCTCGACAACTGCTTGATGAGGAGTGTAGCAGCCGCCTTGGACTGACCGTAGGCCCATCCGCCCGGAGCGTTCTTGTTGAAGGCTGCAATGGAGCTGGTCGAGACAATCTGAGAACTCTGGGAAAGATTTCCCTTCTTGTTGCCGAGGTCAAGCAGCTTCACGAAGGCCATTGCGGTGTACCACACGGAGGTGACGTTTACATCAAAGACTCGCGTGTAGTCAGCGGTATCGTGGTCGAGGTGTTGCTCGGCCCACTCTGCAGCGGTCATCTCTGCCGAGGGAGCTTTGACTTGGGGTCCTCCGACACCTGCATTGCAGACCAACAGATTGATAAAGCCCACTTCCTTTTCAATGGTGGCGGTTGCTTCTTTCAGACTGGACTTGTCCGTCACATCGCAGACCAGTGGGACAACACTAGGTCCAACAGAGGAGGCAGCTTCCTGGAGAACCTCCTTACGCCGGCCGAGGATGTAGACCTTCTCGGCGCCGTTGGCAGCTAAAGCCTTGGCCATCATTAAACCAATACCTGCCATTTATCAGCTGCTGTGAGGGACCCATGAGACAGTTGATGTAATCACTTACCCGAGCCGCCGCCTGTGATGACAGCAACCATGCCACTAACGCCAAAGAGGTTGCCAGCTCCCAGAGAAGCCAATTCATTCTTGTTTTCGGCCATATTTGCGATTACTTCTATGTAAAATGTTTCTTAAGCCAGAACGAAAAAAAAAAGTTGACCTACATGAGCAATGAGACTCATCCGTATCTGCAACGGCGGGGTGCCTGGATACCCCTCCAAGAATAAACGTCATCCATGCCGTTGAACCGAGTACTTTTGGCCATTCAGATGCAGCGAGAGTGCCTTCTCCGATTTTGAACCAATTGCAGAGCACGAACGGCTAGTCCCCTGGGCACGGTCGTCGGAAGCGTTCCGCCTTATCGATTGACTTCTACCCGGCGGCCGAGCCACATTTTTTTATTCTGCGCCAGCCAGCAACAGCGCGCTTCGAAGCTTCCGACAACCCTCAATCAGGAGCGAAGACTGCCAGCACAACAGAGCAGCCGCCACGATGGTCAAACGAAAGAGATCACGCGAGGACGATATCGAGCAGAAGCTAGCAGATTACAGAAAAGAGATCTTTCGTGCGCTGAAAGGCGCAAAGGGACTGGAGCGCCAACGGTACAGTAAACGAATGCGCGATGATAAGGCTACGCCTGACAAGGTCAAGAGACTGGAGCGAGAGATTCTTGTGTTGAAGGTACGCTGCATGCTACAAGGATATGCACTCTTTCATTTTGCCCATTAGTGTTTCTAACATACTCTCCAGTCCCTCGACCTCCAACAGACCGCAGACGCTCACCTCCACTCCTCACTTCTCAAAGTTAAGCAAATCGCCGAAAGCCCCGTCCTGCCTGAAGCGATCAAGCAGGGTGTTCCGAAGCCAGATCTTTCGGAGGAAGAGAAGGCGGCGCTGCACAATGTCACCAGTGGTCTCTTCAACCGCGTGCACGTCCGGGAAGCCATCGAGAAAGCGATTCGGGGCGTGTGCTTGATCCTGAACGTACCTATACCGGACAAGAAGAAGGGGGGCAAGAAGGGCGCTGCTGAAGACAAGAAGGCTATTGAGGAGGATCATCCCAGAGAGGCGAAGAAGGCGAGGTTAGCGGATACGAAGGACGTGTCCGTCAAGGCCAAGGCTGAAGAGGAGGAAGGAGAGAATCCATTTGACGAGATGGATGACGAGATCCCCCCTGAGAGCGGCACTTCGGGTGATGAGAAGAACAAGGATGTGGAAGAGGCTGAACTGGATGAGGAGGATGAAGAAAAGGTCGTGGCCAAGTATGAGGCCCTGCTTGGCGGCTCTGATTCAGAAAATGAGAGCGGCGACGAGGACCTCAAGGCCAAATACAAGGCCCTCCTAGGCGAAGTCGCAGACGGAGACACTGCAGACGACGAGAGCAACAGCGACGAAGACGACGCGGAAGACCTGCAAGACTCGGACAGCGGCATGGACTCGGACAGACAACGCCGCATCAACGCCGCCAACGTCTCCCTCTCGCCGTCTCCCGAACCGGCGTCACGCAAGGACAAGAAGCAGAAGAAACAAGCCCGTGCCAAGAAACCCACAGGCCGGCCTGGGGAGACGACCTTTCTGCCCTCGTTAATGGGCGGCTACCTCTCCAACTCCGAGTCCGAGGCCTCGGACCTCGACCTCGCGCCGCCCAAGAAGCGCCTGGGCCAGAAGCAGCGCCAGGCCATCTGGGAGAAGAAGTACGGCGCGCAGGCGAACCACGTTAAGAAGCAGTCCGACTCGCGGAGGACGGGTGCCAGGGACAGCGGGTGGGATATGAAGAGGGGCGCCGTCGGCGGCGAGGAGGACGGGCCAAGGAAGCCGTGGAAGAAGGGCGTTTCGAATCCGTTGGGCACGAGGCCGGGGGGAAGAAGAGAGGAGAAACATCGAGTAGCCATTCCAGAGAGGAAGCCGAAGGCGCCGCCGAAGAAGGATGACGAGGGTGTTTTACACCCCAGTTGGCAGGCAAGGAAGAATGCCAAGGAAGCGCAGACTACAGCTGCGTTTCAGGGCACAAAGATCACGTTCTAGTCTTGACGGATACCCTTCACGGAGTTGGGATACCATAACGTTCATGAAAAACCAATCGCTAGTTATTTATCTGGCCTTCCTGATAAAGCCATTTTGTCCGCTAAAGATCAGACTAACTCCTGGCTTGATTAAACCCAAGCCACCTGATGCAGTCTGAAAGAGTCCCCAAGTTCCTGAAAACCATTGCTTCGAGATGCTGATACACGGGACACGCCAAATACGCTGTGCCTTTCACCCTTTGCCGATAGTCGCCATTTTTTGGCAAGCATGAACGAAATGCAATACGGTTATTGCCGCTGGTATGTGCCGAATACCGTGAAAGATTAGGGGTATTGTCGATCTCGCCACCAAACTCCCCGCCGCCATGCTGTATGTCCAGGGTATTTTGAAAAGGAAATAGTAATGTGGAAGATGAAGTATCAAATATGGTAGGAAAAAGTAATAAAAGCAAGTCCCGCGGCTGTTTTGCGGTGTTGTAAATTGCTGAAGGGTTTCGTGCGAAGGCAGGTGACAGTGAAAGCTTTTTGTCGAGATGTGGGTCAAAGGGCTAAAGTTCTTGCTGTAGAAACTAGAATTTCCGCTGTCTCTTGAAGGGGGTTTCCTCTTCATCGCTTGTGGGGCGCGCAAAAAGAAGAGTTGAAGGATCTAGTTCGTTGGGATGTGAGGTTACGTGGGAAAAGCCGGATTGGTAAGGTCGAGACACCATTTGGCGAGAGGAGCTGAGTTGAGACGAACTCGGATACCCCGTGCTGATGGTCATAGTATCATCATCGTCTCCAGTCAAATCGATAGCACTGCGGATATCCGAATCATCAAATCCCCTCTTGCGGAGCGTCTCAACCATGGCGGTGGACTCGCGCTGGCTACGGTGGTGTGACATCGTGGGCGAGCTAACGAAGAGACCGCTCCCGCTGTCGAAAGATCTCTTGCTTCCTTGGGAGGAGACTGAGCTTGTAGACACTGCTTCGGAAGGCTCACGCTTCACACGGATTTCTTGCTGCAGCTTGATTAGCCGTGAGCCTATCTTGGGCTTAAAAATGTCCAGTTCGATGGGATTGTCCGCGTTAGATCCCACAAAGGAACCTTGATCGTCATAGATCCCCTTCGCGCCACCGTCTTCAATGGCGGTGGAAAGGTCCGAGTCAGCTGTTCCGGAACGGACGTTGCGCACAACCGTTTTCGGGGTTTCGTCGTTATCCTTAGAAACTGAGTCAACTTCAGAGCTGTCGTCTCGCACTGCACTGGCCACGCGTGAGTTCTTCACGCAAAAAGTGTTCTTGCCACCCTTGAAGCCGCTAGAACGGGTTACCTTCTGGGCTACCGGCGCCTCGAGTCTGCGAACCGGGTTCATAATGTCTGGCATTTCGTTATCGCTATCTCCAACTTCGTCGTCAACCAGCGGCGAAATGTGCTCCACGTCGAAGGCTTTACTGTGGCGATATAGACCCTTGATCGCCTCTAGATACTCGTCCGGAGCCATGAAATCGCGGAGGATGGGCGTCAAGTTCTCAAATTTTGCCTCTTCAGCCCGATCGCCAGCTTTGGGCATAGACGTTACGTTCTCGATGTCCATGTGGAAGGACCAATCACGGATAGGATGCCGGCCACCGTGCTCGCGAGACATTCCGTAATCGTAGAAACGGATGAGCTCCATGCCACGAAGTTGGTGAATGAAATCCAACCCCTGGAGGGTTCGGAGCGACCTCGTCAGACGGAAATTTGGTTGACCAGCGGTGATTGATGTCATCCAGTTGATGTAGCCAGACGGCTCGTGTCTGCGCCTCTTGTAAGAGCTGCCACTCTCGTCGATGTGGACAATTAGACTCTTCAGACGACGCATCTGACAGAGCCAAGAAACGTCCCAAGTTCTCTTGGAGACCCATTTAAGCTGCTGACTGTTGTTTCCTTCCAGCACCGGTCTGTGTGTGAGGTACTGGTTTCCAATCCATAGGAGCTCGATATGCTGGATCCGCTCTCGGCGAGCAGCTCCAATGCCAGTACAGAAGCGACCGAACTCTCCCAGGCTCGAAAAGGCAAACGTATTGAGGCCATAGAATGCGTGAATGCCAAGATAATACCAGCGCTTGCAAACTGCCAGAAGAACAAGGTGCTCATTGGGCTTGATAGAGTAAGTGATGTTACACGCCTTGCCGGAAAGGTGGAAGCGACGGAGCAGGCCACTGCTGTGAACATCGGTCTGAGTGGGCTCTTCGGGAGGCATGTACGGATCGAGGCGGGTGATGCAATGGATCAGTTTGTTCTCTTGAATGAAGACGAACTTGACAATGTTGGCTTGCACATTAGCTGGAAGTTGCTCGAAGGGGAAGTTGTCGAGTACAGGCGAGATCTGCGGTTGCTCGACATCCAGCTGCTGAGCATCTTCAGGATTCTCGTCGTTTTGTACAAACAACGTCTCGGATACGTCGTGGTCGTTGTCTTCTGCCTGTTCTTCCACTCTACCCTCAGAGACATGCTCGCTTTCGGCATCATCGGCTGACAGATAGTATAGTGCATCTGCCTGAAGTTCATTGGCCAGTGGAGCTCGAAGACGCAAATTTGGATGGACATTGTCGGTTATGGTGCTCATGTTCTCTTCCTTGCAGCAGAGCTTGTAGATTTTACTGTATGACAATTCTTCGTGATGCTGAGTGCCGGTGAGGAACTTGCGAAGCTTCTCATGCCACGTTGGCTTGGTCTTTTTTTCGTCAACGCGTTTCTTCTTCAATTCCGCAATCTGTTGGCTCGCCTGATGTAGCTCGACTCGCATATCATTGCTCGTCGCCGATAGAGTCTGGATCCTGTCTTCGAGTGCCTCAATCTGCTTGAGATAGAGTCCAACACCTTGGAGAAACTCTTGTCTGCACTTGTCACTGCAACCAATGCGGTCGAGGTCGATAGAGGTCTGATTTGGATCGTGCTCGTCGTCCTCCGCGATGTCGCTACTAAGGTCGATTTCTGGGTTCTCATCTTTGGTCACGTCTTCTTCCCCATCGACTTCGTCATCGTCTTCGTCATCGTTTTCGTCATCGTCTTCGTCGTCGACTTCGGTGTTCCCCCCACTGTTATCGATGGGTTCATCAAAGCCAGCTGCAGCGTCGCTGTCGAGCCCTAAGCCGTTGTCTGAGGCCTTGTCGCCATCGTCGGAATCAACCTCGTCCTCATCTGAGTCGTAGTGATTTGCTTCCTCGTTCTCGTGAGAGGACAGTGTGACAAGTCCGTTCGTGCCCACCTCAGCCTTGAGACCCGATTCTTGGCTGGAAGAGCTGCTTTTGATGACAGCATAGTCATCGGCAGGCTCACCGGTAGCTTGCGATAGTTTTGACTGACTGGTGACATGAATGTCCTGCAAAGTGGACTCCAAACCAGCATCTTTGGTTGATGACGGATCAGCACTTGACATTTGACGAGTGCTGGCGGCGGCCCAGTCTTTGATTGAGATTGGCTGGGCGCTGGCTGAGCGTTCGGCGTCAGAAAGGACCGGAGCGAGTGGAAGAATCGGCAAGCTCCCTGTAGTTGGGATGGCTCGCGACAGCGACAGCGAGGCATGGTTCATCGTGGCCGTCGTGAGTGACCTACGGAGCCTAAATGGGCCTATTTCCGACTTTTTTTAGCCGCGATCGAGATTGAATGTAGTGTAAGACTGGAGGATAGGTCGAGGTAGTATCGGCTGAGGAACACGAGGTACAATGAGATGAGGCAATGTGGTGAGGTGAGTGGGAGGAGTCTAGTGTGAGATATGAAAGAGAAATTGAGGGCAACGACTGTAAAAAGGGCAAGAAGCACTCGAATCCAGGAAGGTGCCACGATATAGGGGAAGAACCAGAAGTGTTCCTACTCAGACTGGATGGTGCTGTTCACGAGCAGTTTCATCGAGTAAGTGCTTAGTGCCGAAGGCCTGAAAGGGGACATGAAGCTGTGTTTTATCCAAGTGTCAATCATGGGAGTGTGGTCTGTAATACGCGAGGGTCAAGTATCTGAAATGCGTAGCTTATCACCGTCGAAAACAGCCAGAGGCAGGAGCGAAGCAGCGCAGAGAAGGAACACACGAGCTCGCAGGCGGAAAAACGTGAAGATCAAGTCAGCAAAGCAGGTGCAGGCCCCCTAGTACCTAGTGTACGTCGTTTCTATATGTTGATATATTAACAAGAGACTTAGCGAAGAAAGAGCAAATACGGGGCGGGGGGACGAGGAGAATCGAAAGGTACGCAAAGGTCCGAATAAAGATCCAGTCACTGAGCGTGGAAACAGACAGCTTGGAGGGCCTCTTCACTGGTTCAGCTCAGGTCACCTGGTCCTCTAGAGTATTTCGAGGGCTCAAGGGGGTGTTGAAAAGCTTTCACTGGGCCGGAGGGAAGAGTTGAGTGACACCCGTCCGAAATAGCCACATGATAAGAATGTCGAAACAAGCAGTCCCAAGAAGCAGCAACTGGTAGCGCCGCAGCTCGTTTCCATTGTGGTTGATAACTTCGATAGAGGGAGACCCCGCAAGGAGAACTCACCTGATGTCTCCATGTGCTCGAGGTGGTGTTAACGAGGTCGGAGTAAGTCATACGAGCAGCTGAGGGCTCAAAAGTGAAACCCTTGCGAACCAATCTGGCCTCGGTCGAGCTTTGCGCCTTGTAGCCGCACAAGCCCAGTGGGTTAGATATGCAACCGGTTCATCCCAAGTGAGGGTTGATGGATTGAATAACCTCGCAAGTTTAAATCGGTAGTTTTTGCTTATTTGCATGCTGCTCTGTTCTTTTT
>JAIMZG010000044.1:0-42490 GCA_020466075.1 Colletotrichum coccodes | reverse complement strand
CCACTCGTGCGTCGGGTTTGAGCCGTCCGACTTCGTGTAGCGCTCGTTCCAGAACTCGGGCGTGGCGAGGGCCTCGGCCTCGCTGAGGTCGGCGGCCATGGCGACTCGGCCGACGACGGGACGGCTCGAGGGGGGCGACGACGAGACGGTCGAGGTGTTGGGTGTCCCGTCTGCGAGAACGGGCGGCGAGCCTGCGAGCGAGACGACGAGTGTGCGTGTGTGGAAGCCGTCCGTGTGCGGTGAGCGTGCCGGCCGAGGAAGGGTAGTACGGCGACGCGGTGGTCAGCCTCACCGCTTGGAGGGGTCGGAAAAGATTGCAGAGCCGAGACGCTGGCGTTGGTGGGGGCGGGGCGCGCCCATCGGCGTTTTGCCCTGACCCTCCCCCGATCAGCGCGAATCGGGCCCTGCCATTGGCCGAGGCCGGCGGGAGCGGATACCGAGCTGGCTGGCCTGGCTCGTCGAGCGAGGGGGTTCACGAGAAGCTTTCTCATTCACCTCGTTGACGAGGAGGACGGTTCGCCGCCCAGAGTACGCCATCGTCTGATGTCGCGACGCTGTCAGCCCGGGTCAACTTCACGCCGTGGTCGGCTTGGGCGCCCTCGATCATCGGTCTTGTGACCCGTACATTGCTCGCAGAACTACGCGCCGTCCCGGTGGCGGGTCGTTGTGCGAGGAGGACTCCAAATCGGGATTCGAGGCATCTCGAATGACGGCGTCGGCTCGACCCCGTCGGGAAACGCCTTCGGGTTCGACAACATCAACAACATCATCAACATGATCATCAACATCATCGTCACCGCCGTCACCGTCATCGCTCCCGGCCTAGTCTAGTTCTCGGCCCATGCGGCCGGCAAGGTCACCCATGCACTCGATCACGGAACGCGTCCAAGGTTGTGTGATTCGTTCAATTCATTATCTCGACATTTTTTTGGTATCAGTTCCCATGCTCCGGTCCCAGGGTCCCCCGGGCGCCATCGTGTGACGATCTATTTTCCTTCCCTCCTCTCCCCACGTGACTCCGTTCCCGCGTTTACTGCTGCTTCTGCTGCTTCTCGTGCGCCTCGACGAAAGGTCCCATGAAGGGGCCGAGGTAGTCGCCCTTGCCGAGCTGGAGGCCCTTGGCGCGCAGGATGCTGTAGGCGGTCTGGAGGTGGAAGAAGAAGTTGGGCATGCCGTAGGCGACGACGTAGTCGCGGGCGGCGATCTGCATCTCGCCCTTGCCGAAGCCGAGGCCGAGGGGCACGAGGCGTCGGTGCGGGCCTCGAAGGTCTTGGGGTCGGCGGCCTTGACGACGGCGATGGCGTGCTCGACGCGCTTGCGGAGGTCGTCGAGGCCGGCGAAGTCCTTGCCCAGGGCCTCGGGCTCGGTGCCCTGGACGCGGGCGACGATCTTCAGCGCGCAGTCGGCGGCGATGAAGTACTGGAAGGAGAAGGGGAGCATGTCCTCGGCGAGCTTCCAGTCGAGGATCTCGGCGGCGTCGATGGACTTCTCGGTCGCGTAGGCCTCGGCCTTGGTGAGGAGGCCGAGCAGGGTGTTGAGGCCCGCGAGGAGGAGGGGGACGGTGGCGTCGTGGAGGGTGTAAGTCATGGTTGCGGCTGGTGTCTTGTGCCGGGACGTGAGGTGATTGGTGGCGGTGGTGGTGGTGGTCGACGGGAGACTGACGGCTGTTTCTGGCTGATGCGGGAGCTGGTCGGGAGATGGTGGTGAGAGAGCGATGGGCGGGAGGTTATATACGTGTTCCCGGTCGTCTTGGAACCCGGGAGAAGGCCCGGGCCAAAGGAGCCAGCCAAACCCTTCCACCTGTCCTCAAAAGAGCGGTGGGAACCCGGGGAGGCGCGACGCCGGCGGGTGCAGCTGGTGATCGGGCGTTTCTGTCGAGTTCGACGGGCGGGGTCTCGGTTGACTAATGCGCCGTTGCGGGTTGGACCACACGACGCAACGGCCGTGACACTGTGCGTGCCGTGGAACACCGGTACATGGACAGGAGACCCAGCCGACTGCTCCTTTTGGCGTGTTTTTTGTTTCGATTCGGTGGGCAGGGGAGGGGCCACCAGAGCCATCGATCAATCATGGCGCTGCTTTGCGGGCCACCTCTAAGCCGGTGGGCGGACGCTCGACCCGGCCCACGCCCTTTGCGACGTCGCCGACTCTCTTGGTGGCAGGCCGATGAGGTTACGGATACGGTCAAGGAGGGGAGGGGGGGAGGACAGACGCGCATAACGCAGCACGAGTGACAAACACGGGGCCGGGTACCACTCGCCGGCGGATCGCTGACGAGATCGGGGGGGATCCAGCCGCCCGCTGACAAATGGTATATGCTCGCTTTTCCTCTTTTCCTCTGGGTTCGTCCGAGTCGCGGTTGCGCATCTGGGCTCGGGTAGGTTTGCACCCGATGCCCCCCCCAGCGAATCCCGTATCCCGCCGATGCTGAAGGATGGAGCCCTGGTCATCCATAGAAAAGGTCACCCAGAGGGACGGGGGTGGCAGCGTTGGACGCCACGGGCTACACGGCGAGGGACGTCGGCCCATTGAAGAAGACGCAAGTGGGGAGGCCGGACGCATCTCTCTCGAGATGAGAACGAGATATGGTTCCTGGACGACGGGCGATCCATCTCCTGCCAAACGCAGGAACGGCCAATCGGGCGATTCCGCAGACGGCGGCCCCAGAAGCTTAAACGGACGGGCAGAGAGCAAAGCGCCTCTGCAGATAGGGCAACGGACGGCTTCGTCATGGTGCGAGGGGATTGCGTGATCCCGTCTTGGTTGGGGAGAAGCGCGCTGGGCCACGGGGGGCAGAGTAGGCGGCGATGCGCTGTTCCCGGGGCGGGTCGGGGGAGACCAGTGCCTGACAGCTGTGACGGCTGCGACGCGACTGGGAGGCCTGCAGCGGACAAAGGAACCGCGGAAAGTGAGTTGATTTGTAATCGATGCAAGCCCCATCCTGCCATCATCCGAACAGAAACCGTGCATGAGTGAGAATGACTTTGGGGGAAGGACCCGGTTCCACACTCCGGAAGCGAACCGGACCCGATCCCGCCCCGCCAGTCAGCCTCGGAGCCTCGGAACCTCGGAACGCCGCTCCTGTGCCCGGCACGGCCCTTGGCGTCCTTCTCCGTCTGCGGATGATATCGTCCGTGGCATTTGAAATCCACGAGTCGTCCTTGGTGGCTGCGCCGGGGGTTTGGAGCGTCTCCTACAGACGGGTCTAGTTGTGCACAGCTTGGCTTGGTGGTCGTTTGTTTGCTGCCGCATCACTTGAATGCCGTCTGACGCCGAGAGAGAGAGCGAGCGAGAGAGAGCGAGAGAGAGAGAGAGAGAGAGAGAGAAAGACGGCCTGTATAGCGCAACGCATCGTGGCCGAAGTCTACCGCCGTATTCGCAGTACACGAAAAAGAAAATGGCACGTCGCCGTCCGAAGAGTGACGGCTCGCAGAAGGAATCAAAGGCGGGCGATGCCGTCCTCCCCCCATTCCCACGACCAACGCGTGAACGCGCCGGCAAGTCCGACGCGCCAAAATGACGCCAAAGTCCATCCGGGATCTCTCTTCAATAGATTGACCAGATGTACCTCGGCTCCACTCTGCTTGCGTTCCCTCGGACGACTTAATGAGACCAGGTCGAAAAGAAGAAAGCCCCCACCCTGTTTGATGAGCATTCCCAAGGGCCACCTGAACTTTCCCCCTCGTGAGATTACGCGCCCATCAGGTTCCTGGCCTCGAGGCCTGAGACTGGTTGTCTCGGCGCGAGGCGCCCCGGGGTGACAGTTGACCGCCGAGTCACTGCGCCGTCGGAATGCCGCAGGAGGCCGGGGCTGCGGTCCATCGTTGGCGATGCGCACAAGGCGTGCAGATGTGAGGAGAAGCCCGACGGGCCTCTTCCGCGTCGGCAGTCGCAGCTCCCCGCACGACGTAGTGCAGGAGTGCACGCATCGACAGGAGTGATGGATAATGATGATATCCCAACCACACATCTTCCGACAAGTCTCATGCGAAAAACGAAGTTGGCTATCGAGCAAGCCGGTGAGTGAGTGATATGGGCACAGACGAGCCGGGCTTCCTCGACTCGTCGGGCCCCAACAGCCCAGCCGAGGCCAAAGGTGAGTCGCATATGGAGCTGTTTTTTCCCAATGGAGTTTCCGCGAAGAGCGATTGAGGCCAAGTGAGGTCCGGTTCCGACGGTTTCCCCGGCAGGCCGCGAGGGTGAAAAACTCTGACGCTCGCAAGACGCGTCGCGCATGTAAAGGGGCCTGGCAACAAACCCTGACCGTCCCGGCCTGCATTCGCCCACGGCCTCTGAAGAGCCCCGCAACCATCGTGAACTGACTCTCCTCGTTTTTGCAACTCGGCCCAGGACCTCCAGTTACTAGACTTCAGCAAAAGGAGCCGTTAATCTCTCGCCTCCCGAAGCTTGCCCGTTGAGGCCCATCGCAGATCCCGGAGCAGGGGGGAGAGTGGAGGATCCCGAGATGAAACCCAAGCTAGCCTGGGCTACATAGCTTTCCATCTCCAAGGGTCCAACCCCACACCCGGTCACGAACGGCTCTTTTTCGAGCTGCTCGCTTCTGCGACGGGGCAGGAGAGATCGCGGCATCTGAGCATCCTCCTTTTCTCGAGTGCCGGCTTTGGAAGCTCTTGGGCTGCCCGCCCGAATGTCGTAACAGGACGGAACTTGACAGAGGCAAAACCAACACATTCGCTCGCCCTCCCGTAGGTGCGATTGCTCTGAGCATCACGGCGCGGAACGCATCTTTGATAGCAGCGAGCCACGAGATACGTCCTTGAGCGTCCCCGAGTGTCGAGAAACTATTCTTTTCGGTGGGTCCTCGGTCATTTTAAAAGACCAATTCCAGGGTATCTGTTTCCACAAGCTTCCACTTCCACATCGTGACCCTTGGGTTGAGGACATGGCTACTTGGCCCTTGGGTCTACCGAAGACCCTCTCGGCGGAATCAGAGACGAAGGTAGACGAGGAGGTAGCGGGGGTTGACGCGACCGCGTTTGCCCCGCGATGTGTCGCGTTGCGGGAGGGCTCAGGTTTGGGGTTTGCCCTTCCACGAAGGCATCGTCGAGAGCCTCGGGCAGACGAAGACTGGGCATTATAAAGAACTGGAAGAGCAACTGACGACTCCGCGGCCGTTTTCCTCTTTCAGTCCCATGCTTCGTCTCCCAGCGACACCGAGTTCTCGTGTATTCCGTCGTTCGTAGCTCACGCTTGTCCCTCACTACTGTCGTCTTCTCTTGTCCTCCTGCCCCGCAACCACGCCCAGTCAATGACGATGGCGAACCGCCGTAAGAACCAACATCGCAACGGCGGCGCTGCCAACAACACCCACTCAGACAACAGGCGATCTCTCAATTGCAACCCTCGTAGTGACTGCTCTCGAGGAGGCAACAATCGGGACAACGCAACCGATTCCAGCCAACCTCGCGGCGACTTGTACATCGGCAACGCCGTGTTTAACAACAACTCTCACAACACACAGGCCAACCAAGCACCCGTCGTCGACCGGCCAGCCACCCCCGGTAGAAGGACGTCACACGACGAGCTCAAGGAGAAGATTTGCGCACATTTCCAAATCAGCAGCATCGGCCAAGTGTTGATGATGCCCGCGCATGAGCCGCAAAAATGGAGCCAGAGCATGCTTACAAAATTGTGGTCGTTGTGCCTGCGCTCTTTCGATCTCGGGAGGATCAGGAAACGCCTCAACCAATCGATCAAAACACGCGTCCTCGATGCAGCAGAGGGTTCTCAGTGCAAGACCACTATCCACCTCATGTTGAAGGACTTTGACGTATTCAAAAGAAAAAAGGCAGGGTCCCGTCGCTCCGTTGTGCTTCTGCACGTTGTTCTAACCCGACCAAAAGAGGACCGAATCCAAGCCCTCGCCCACGAAGTCGAAGGGTCAAAAAGACGAGGCGAGTCCCGGCAGGCAACCTTCGTCTTCCGAGCAGCATTTCTAATGTTTTGGTGTTAGGCCGCTACTGCTTCAAGGCCCAAAAAGAGGTCATTATCCGACACGGCCGACTCCAAACAACAGTCTGCGGCTAAGCGTCGACGTGGGGACACGTCCCCCGACCCGAGAGTCGGTACTGACCAGCTCCCCATTGATTTGACTGACGACGGGGAGGATCCGTCTCCGACATCGAGGAACAGCTCACGGCCGTCGCCAAGCGTCTGCTCCAAGCGGAGCGCAGGCACCAAAGCGCCATGCACAAGGTAGAAAATGCAAAGGGAGCCGTGGAAGAAGAGTCGAGGCGCATCGCTGGGCACAAGGCTAAGCACCAGGCGACCAGTAGGTTCTTCCAAGCCCTGTGTGACGTAAGACGGGAGCAGGTATTGAACCTCTCCGAATTTGGCGAGGATGACTACAGGGCAGAGCAGAATAGTCTTGTTCCTCGCATACGTGTCATGGGTTTGATTGGCGGGAAGCAGGAAGAACGGGAGGTGACGACCGGGAACGGAATGCTGGCCCTCGTACAGGAATTTTTCATTGCCCTCACGAGGATAGAAGGAGAGAAGGTTTCTCGGAGCTCATACACAGCTGCAAGAGAGGTATTGGGCCAGGCCAAGCTCGAGGTCGAGCGAGAGAGGGAGAAGTTGCAGAGGGAGAGAGACCGGATGACAGAGCTCCAGCTCAGGGCGAGCAGGGTGGATCTGGAGTGTAGCTAGAGGCGTGGGCGGGATAATTCCTCTTTTAGTCTTTTCCTTTACCCCGACGTTCTACATCCCGTCGTCGTTTTATTATTCTGCTTGCAGTTTAGGTTCCAGTCTCGTTTGACGTTCATGCTGTTGCAGTCTACATGCTGTTGAGTTTGAACATTCTGCAGTATCTGAGAGGCGTTGCCCAAAATACGACTAACGAGATGGGCCACACTTGTCGTGTTTGTCTAATAATTGGACAACTCCTCTCTGCACTGATGCGGCCCGTCGGCGGTCTCAGTCCGGCCTAGCCACGTTTACGGGGTGGGTATCCCATTTCTCGCATGCAAGATCCCACGACGCCTACCATCATCTCTGCGATTTACAAGTCTGCTCGGCGTTTACCAAGCGTGCATATCTTCCGACGACGTACGAGCGACACCGACCTTCCAAGGCCTGGCCCATTCGACGTGATGACGATAGTCTCAACAAAAAAGAGATGGCCGGTTCGAAGCAAAGTGCAACAGGAAACGCTATAAAGATCACACCATCAATATTTCAAATGGGTCAACAGGGAACAGGTCACCGAGTATCGGTACGGTTTCAGCCAATAAGAGAGAAACTAGACGGCACTTTCAAAGGGGGAGTGCGGGCGGGCGGCGCAAGGTTGCGCCATTCAGCCAGCGTTACAACGACCATTGTGAACCTCTCTTTGCTTTTCCGTCGTTGGGGGAACTCCGATCCCAGCAACAGAGTCAATTGTTGTCCGTTGCGCGCATGAGCGCGCCCGTTCTCACCGCCTGCGACCGTGTTGACCTCGTGTGCGGGATCACGACCACAGGATATCTTGCTTGTGGTGCATTCAATCCTAGCCGGCGCGGGATGAGGCCCAGAAGGTTTGCAACATGCCCATGGGGGTGCGCAGACGCCTTAACATCGGATCGCCAGAGTAGTCTTCCATGCCCCCCGAGAAGGCATCCGGCAGGTTGGAAAAAAGAAGTCCAGCAGCAACAATGTAATGTAAAGGTCGCAGGCGATGGTCATGCAGCATGCCGTCGCTATGCACACCAGGTCGCGGCCACGTTAATCAAAAGCAAAATCAAGTCGCAATCTTGTAGCCGCAAAGCATATCCCGAGATGATGAGCTGTAGCCAACGCCGGTGTCATCTCAGTATCCTGCCACGGCTTTTGGGGGAATCAGCAAAGAGGCCGGCGCCTACCCCCTGCGATGGTGCTGATTGAATTGTTGGCTTCCAACGCTCTGGCCAAAGAAACTACTATATATACGTGAGTTCTGGGCTGAACAGCAGAGGTTGTGATGGTTGTGGACTAACTCCGTACAGCTCATCTACAACAGT
The DNA here is from genome assembly GCA_020466075.1 of Colletotrichum coccodes. NCBI lineage: Eukaryota > Fungi > Ascomycota > Sordariomycetes > Glomerellales > Glomerellaceae > Colletotrichum > Colletotrichum coccodes. The sequence continues at coordinate 34,493 of JAIMZG010000044.1, read as the reverse complement.
CCTTCTGACGATCCTTTGCGCATCTTGTTTCCCAATTCAACAAACTTTCTGCTTCGGGGCTTCTGCTCGGGCACCGGCACGGTCAATGGGACACTCACGCGGCCTCCGTGCCAAGTTTCTCCAAAGGCAGTCATTGAAAGAGAAGCTGTGCCTGAAAAACATAAAAATAGCGAGGAAGAGCCGATATGACGAGAGCAAGGCCCTTGCAGTTCGGTTGGAAAGGTCGGCTTTAAAAATGAGCGTATCTAGCCCGATCGACACGAAGAAAAAGACGGTAAAGCCGCGGCCACGCTATGAGGTGCGACGGCTCGGAGAGGGGCGAGCGGGCTTCGAAGCCAGTCTACAGCCCATGGACGTCGATTTGGCCATCGTTGAGCAGGTTCGTAGCTGTCACTCACCTTTGCGCTTCGTGCCGGGCCTCAGTCTGACACTGAGCTGCAAAGGCACCCATCGCAACAAACCACTTCGGTACGGATCGCAGCAAACAGAGACATAAAAGCGTTGCGGGCTTTCTTCCTGTCATTAAACCTTTGCCGGAAGTAGCTACAACACGTACCAGAGTAAGACGAAACATCACGGCAGAACATCCGTCTCCGGGCATCAACGCGTTTGAAGTGCATTCAGGCCTTCGCCGATCTACGCGCCCAGCGGCGGCCATAGCCAACGCTATTATCGCAACCCGTGCACACGCTGACGCCGCTTTCACGACTTTACTACAAGACGATGAGATTAATAACGCCCACGAGGAGGCTCAGTCACATGAAGTGCAAGACAATGACATTCGTCCATCAATTGAAGGCAACCCAATTGAAATACCTGAGACGGACGATGAGGACAACGAGATTCACTCTTTCATGCCCGGTTCTAAAATTCTGAAAGCGCCGCCTCGGAAGATCAAGGTACATCTTTTATTGTGATGTGCCCTTACACAATGCTCAAAAATCGATACAGGATTCGGGTCTCAAGTCTTCTGTTATGACTGCGCGAAGCCAGGTTTCTCATCCTAAACAAAATACTACGTCCGTGGCGTCTGGTTCATCAAGAAGGTTGACCAAAAAGGTGAACCATGCGAAGGCTGTGACCTATTTAGAGGGCAAACCTGACATTTCTTGCAGAAACCGGATTCTAATGCCATGAGAAACACTGTTCGATTCCTCCATCTGCAGGAGAAGCAAAACGCACCCGCAGCAGATGAGCTGCATGATTCTTCACTTTCCGACGATACCAACTCGGAAGAGAGCTGGAACGCTGACCAAGTTCAAAGCGAACGAGGGTTGGAATATTTCGAATGGAGAATAGCCGCCGAACACGCTCGTCGGGTCGCCAAAGACGACGTTAAATATTATAAAAAGATGGTCAAAGGTCTGGAAAGGCTTCTCGGGAAGGGGATAGACCAAACAGAGAAGGCCAAGATCTGGTACAAGATGGCGCTGGAAGCCTGTGACACTAATGTGTTTCGCCGCGAGCTGAGAGCATTTCTGGACAGCCCAGACTCGACGAGTTTCCTTGCAAAATACGGGAGACATAACCAATTGCGGAACAGGGAGCAAATGGTACGGGACCAGGAAACAAATCAGGAACAAGTCCCCGAAAGGTCAATCGGCAGCTTGGACGTGCTCATCCACAACGTCTTCAGTGCCATGGATAAAAACCTAGGTGTCCTAGCCCAGGTGTCTAAGGAATACGAGGCCCCCCAAGAGGGAAAGCTAGAAGCTATCCAGATCAGATGGGTTGTAGCAAGGACCAAGCTGGAGAAGGCCGAAACTCGGTTGACAAATGCACAGGCGTGGATTGACAACCTGAAGCTGGAGATCGACGTCAACTGTCCCCCGAACTGGTACGAAACTTGGAACAGGTTTCCAATGGATATCTAGAGCGCCACGACAACTGCCTTTTCTTTCCCTGTGCGCTTTAACTTCCTGCTATTTTTTCGATCCATGGTTATTGTCTACGGCAATCGAAGCAGCTTTTCTCGTTCCCTCAGAATGGCCTTGCACTCCAAGCGTCACAGGGCACTTTAATATCATAAAGGTGTATGTTTACATAATTTTGAATTCTAGTTAAACAGCAACAGTTGGGAAAGGATTTCTGCCATTACTACAATCTCGGAAAATGTTTCGTATTCGGTACAATGTCTTAAAATCACCAGTCGTTCTTAAACCCGTTGGTACCTCAAGGTGTCGTGAGAGGAAGTGCGAAGAAAGTACTCTGAAAATGACGCGCAATGTTTCACGGGCGCTTTCTTCGGCCTTACAAAGTTGCATAGTCTTGATACTACACCGAAACTTGTTCGCTCTCTCAATTAAATATCACTCCTTCTGGTCAACCTGTGGCTTGCGCATCCAGACCTCGTCGATAAAATCCCCCTCACCTTTGACACATATCCACTCCCCAATCCCGTACTCTTTGGGCGCTACTCTACATCCTCTACCGCCACCGCCGACGATAAGATTTCCCGGCCTGTACTTCTCATCTCTTTCCATTCTACGTATGACACTACCGTGAACCCTGATTTTATCAGGGACATCGCGGACTTCGCCTCGTGGTAGCGGCCATCTGATAGGTTTCCAACTTCCGTCCGGTCTCAGGTCGAGTCTCCGGAACGGGAGATACTCCATCACCCTCCACATGAAGACGCTGACAGGGTGCATGCCGCATGCAAAGTCAAGCGAGTCGTGAATCTCGGCCTCGTGCGCCGTTCGAATCATCTCGTTGAAAGGCGTCGTTGTGCAGGCGTGTGTCAACCCGTCCGAGTTCTCATCCGCCTGTTCCGTCGCCGAGCCACCCGGCGACCCTGGCTGGAAATCAACTGGAGGAGAGGGGGCATCGATATGAATCTCGGGGACCGTGGGCGCCTCTTGACGCGTCGGAGACGCTGGTGGTCGCTGAAGGCTGGGCCCAGTCACTGATTCGACACATCCCAAGTACTCGAGCTGCTCAACGTCGAACTTCAACCCTGCTCGCATGGCTTCTCGAACCATCCAGACCAAGGGGATATGGCTGGCATTCTTTCGACCAGAAACGGCATCCCAGCCTCCGCCGATATCGCCGTGGCCTCCGGCGAACCACACTTCGTCGACGTCTTGGTCGGCCTCGTCGTCGTCTGAGTCGTAGGTCAGGTCTTCCATCGGGGGCTTGGAGTTGATGGACGATGCGTCGTGCTCCTTTGAGGCATGATTTGAGCAGTCGGTAGCCCTGGATCTAGATCTAGAACGGCTGCGAAAAGGAACAGGGTGATCCGCGTCCTCCTCCCGGCTGCGGCTATGGCGCCTCCGTCCGCGGTCTTCCAACGCGACAGCATCGTCCGGGGCAAGAGTCGATCGACGACCGGGACGGTACTTCTCTTGAAACTCTTGTACCTTTTCATTGAAAGGTTGGCGTTCCATCATCCGTTTAGCGGCGTTCTTCTTGTTGCACTTCTTGGGCTCTTGATATATCAGATCTTGCCGAAACTTGGCCCGACGTTCGTCGATGCTGACGGCATGCCTGATCACCTTTGCGGAGCTCCTTGCGGTGTATGGGAACTTGCTGCGCTGCATCCAGGCCGTCTCAAAGCGTGGGACGCTGTTCACCGTATCGAAGAGTCCCAAGAAGCGGATCCGTCGAATCGGTCGGGAAAAGGTCTCTCTGAAGCCTCTGAGGAACTGGTACATTTTCTCCCTTTCTTCCTTGCCTTCTGGTGTCGAGTTGGTCCTGCGGCACTGCCACTGGGAAAACGAGTTCCAAGCAAAAGCAACCATTTCCTCATTGCCGTGCAGGAGGAGACCGACGAAGTCCAACATTTCGGCCAAGAACCTGGCTACATAGGCGCCTCTGGAAAACCCAAACATGTAGATGTCATCTCCTGGCGAATAGTATCGCATAAGAAAGCGATATCCGCCCACCACGTGCTGATCAAACGAGGAGCCAACTGCAGAGTCTTTGGCCATCTGATACCAAGACTTGCATTTGGCCCGTACACCATTGTGGGTCAAGTTTTCCGAGACGACATAGGTACCGATTCCGGCTATGCAGTTGTTAGTTCATTTACTGCCTTGTTATCTCGACAATGAAGACGTAGAAAAACGCACGTTGATAGTAGTGAACTAAGATGCCTGTTAGTCGCGAGATTACGTTTGGCAAGGTATTCTCTTACATTCATCATCCGACGAGCTGTCGAGCATTCGGAAAATCTTGAGTATATTGCTGTCACTGTCGTCGCCTCGAAACTTGTTACCAGTGCCGTCAAAGCAGAGAATCAGTTTTCTTCGAGGGCCATGGCTTTGTCCTCCGCGGTACGCGCCATTGCTAGGCTGATCATCTGGCCCAGCTACGGCGTTTGGGAAGTTGTTCTCCCTTGTTTTAGAGGAGCCGAGAAGGTCGGGATGCATGATGAAAGGTACAAGAGGTTAAAGATGGTGATAACTTCGTCCCGGTTCAAAGTGAATGGAAGAGCACTGGAGGATCGCGCCAATTCCTGCCCGAAGGTTGAGAAAATTACTTCGTCATATACAGCAGTGGAAGTAAACGTACGAAATTCACAATAGACTTCTGACATTCCAAGGCTGTGTCTGGCTGAGATGCCATGTCTAGCGGCGCATTATACGTTCTCGCAGGGGGGGTGTTATGCAAGCGGACGACAGCGGATCAAGTTTGGCGTCAGCTGACTATCCGACTGGTGTTTCTTTGCTTACCATTGAGTCATATTTCCCTTGTTCGGCAAACTCGGCTGTGTGATGCAGTCAGGCCTTATTTGACAGTATGCATACCGCTTCGCTCTCTGTGTCCCAAGGATTCAAGCCAGAAGAAGCGGACCGTCGATCGATCGAAATTGGTCTATTAGTGCAGCGAAAGAATTTCGCGCCTCGCGGGTTATACCTGAGACAGATCGACGACCAATACTCGAAACCCGGACGCGCATGAAATGCAAGCCACCCGTTTGGTCAGTTGAGGCGTTCCTAGGGCAATTGCTTTCGGCCGCGAGCGAGACAGGCAAGTCCACATCGAGTTACAGAGGGAGGATTGTCTGAGAGCACATTGGCTCTTGAGACTTGATACCAAAAGCGGAACGGTTGCACACCGGTGCGTTTACTTTGTCTCAAAAACGTTGATCTCTTAGCTCATCGTCAAGTCTTCCGAGCGAACCTGCAATTATGTCATCGGTTGTGAGACATCAATAAGCGTCGGCCGATACTTAGTCTAACGGGCTGTAAGACGGCACATTAGTGTTTGGAAGTGACATCATGCATGGCTGGAAGCTATCGTTTGATCGACAATCTCTCCTCCAAGACATAACTAGCACTTTCGGCAAGATCTTGCAAATTCTTGTTTATTTGCCAATCTAGCTAATGTTTGAGACCGGGCTGAACTAACACAATGTTTCCTGCACATATTTCGGACTGAAACATTCCCTTAAAGGGAACGTCACATGAAAATTTTCGATTAGAAAGATGCCGCAGTTCACTGCTATCGTAGGAGGCATGTAACCTCGGCACAGTTGCGCATGACACGGGAATTTGTAGTGGCTACCAAAACCTGCAGGGACTAGGAACCTACTGGGTCCTACCGCGTCAAAAAGTATTCCCTTTTACTGGTAGATATTTTGTAAGTCACAGCTATTACTCCAGGCTGTCAAAGGACCATTTGAGATAGGAAATGATCATTCGTTGGGGTGAAATTAACCTCCCTTGCTCCGGTGGCCCGTCCTAGCGTTGCCGAACGGGATCATCACGGACGGTTGCAGGGGAGGGGTCATTCGGCCGATGTGCAGCGAAAGTGGAACAATATCCAAGACATGATCTAAGACAGTTAGAAGCCATCACCGTAGTCATGTTTGGTGTTAGCTCCCAATTATCAATCCCGCACGCTTGAATCGAGCCAAAGGCTCATCCGCCAAGAAAGGCCAGACATCTCCCTCTGTGACATGAGATTATTGCGTTCTTGCCGCAAAAAGTCGAACTTCATATAGGGAAGACTACGCCCTGACCCGACGGCCATTCATTTCCATCAAGTCTTGCAAAGGCCACTAGAATACACTTTTCCTACGATTCACCATGAAATCACATCGGAACGGAAGCCACTCGAGCGCAGAAGTCGAGCAGCACGAGCGCACCAATGCCGTCTCCGGTAACGGGGTCTCCGTGGGAGATGAGAAGCTTCGGCAACCTGGGCCAAGTCGAGCATCTGCCAGATATGGCTCCCATGATGTTCAGAAAAGTGGTCTCGCAAAGATTCGAGAGGCATCCAAGCGACCGATGCCTACTCAGCATGGCGATGGGACATACCCCACAGAGGTCATTCGACCGACGATGGCCCAGAACCTGAGAGCCTTGCAGGCGGCAGGTCAGTGTTCTCATATTGGCGCCCGAGCCGTTCTCACTGTTACTAAATGCCAGAATAGACGTCAAGACTCTTGTGCAAATCATCAAATCCAAGCTCAAAAAGGAGAGAATCCAAGACGACAAGACGATGATAATGGAACGCACCATCCAAATCGTGGCTAAGCTACCGCATAACTCCCGCCTTCGCGAGCAATTGACAAACTCCTTCATTGAAGAGCTTTGGGGCTCCCTCGAACACCCACCCATGCTGTATATGGGCGACGAGTTCAAATATCGGCGCGCCGATGGATCCTACAATGTCAGCTGAGTAGCCCGGCGTTATTTCAGCTGCATGCTAACAAGTAAACAGAACCCAATGTTCCCCCAGATGGGTGCCGCTGGCGGTCCGTATGCCAGATCGGTCAAGCCTCGCATCGTCACGTTGGGTGCGATGCCCGATCCGGGCTTGATTTTCGATGCCGTCATGGGCCGGACATCTTACAAGAAACACCCGAACAATGTTTCGAGCATCCTGTGGTATTGGGCGACCATCATCATTCACGGTGGGTACTCATCTCTGTGAGCCTGATGGAACGTAATACTGACTTCTGACAGACCTGTTTTGGACCGACTACAGGGACACGAGCAAGTCCAAGACGTCGGCTTACCTTGATCTTTCCCCGTTGTACGGCAGCAACCAAGAGATGCAAGATTCTATCAGAACGTTCAAGAATGGCAAGCTCAAGGCCGACAGCTTTGCCGACAAACGCCTCATTGGCATGCCGCCGGGCGTCTGCGTCATTTTAATCATGTTCAATCGATTTCATAATCACGTCGCGGAGCATCTGGCTGCCATTAACGAAGGCAACAGATTCACTCCACCAGGCGATAACCTCGACGAAGAAGCCGCAGCCAAAGCTTGGAAGAAGTATGACGAAGACTTGTTCCAGACCGCGCGGCTTGTGACTTCGGGTTTGTATATCAACATCACGCTGGTTGACTACGTCCGAAACATTGTCAATCTCAACCGCACCAACACAACGTGGACACTGGACCCCCGCCAAGAGGCTGGCATCAATGCCGGTACCTCCGACGGAGCGGAAGCGGGTACCGGAAATGTCAACTCGGCAGAATTCAACCTTTGCTACAGATGGCACTCTTGCATCTCGGATAAAGACGACAAATGGATTCAGAAGTTCTACGGCAAGTTGCTGGGCGGCGGCAAAGGCGAGCTGTCCCCTCATGAGCTGGCATGCGTCTTTGGGAAGTTTGAGAAGTCGATCCCTGATGACCCTGGTCAACGTACTTTCGCCGATTACGAACGGGGTGAGGATGGTAAGTTCGACGACGACGATCTCGTCGACTGCATCAGCTCCGCCATAGAAGACTGCGCCGGAGCCTTTGGGGCTCGAAATGTCCCTCAAGTCATGCGACCGGTGGAAATCATGGGTATCCTGCATGGGCGAAAGTGGAACGTTGCCGGCCTCAACGAGTTCCGCAAGCACTTTGGTCTGAAGCCCTATGACCGGTTTGAGGATATCAACTCAGATCCCGCTGTGTCGGAACAGTTGAAGAACCTGTACCAACACCCGGATTATGTCGAACTATACCCTGGTCTCGTCGCTGAGGAGGCCAAAACACCCATGACACCTGGTGTTGGCATTGCTCCCACATACACCATCTCACGCGTGGTTCTGTCAGACGCAGTTTGCCTCGTGAGAGGGGACAGATATTACACGACGGACTACAACCCTCGTCACTTGACCCAATGGGGCTACAAGGAGGTCGAATACGACCTGAACATCAACCACGGCTGTGTCTTCTACAAACTGTTCCTGAGAGCATTCCCCAATCACTTCAAGGCCAACTCAGTCTACGCACATTACCCCATGGTCATTCCGTCCGAGAACCATCAGATCCTGACAGACCTTGGACGAGTCGATCAGTTCGACTTCTCCCAGCCCAAGTTTACTCCTTTGCGGACGAACATCGTGTCTTTTGGGGGCGCCAAGTACATCTTGGAGAACCAGAATCGGTACAAGGTGACATGGGATGAGGGTCTCTCGTTCTTGATGGGTAAGGGCGGCAGCCGCTTCATGCTCTCTGGTGACACGGACTTCCATGCGGGACAGAAGAAGTGCATGCACTCTCTGCTCTACAAGGACGGATGGGATTCCCACGTCAAGCATTTCTATGCAGGAATCACGGAACAGTTGCTCAAAGAAAAGTCATACAAGCTTGCTCGTCAAACGCATGTCGACATCATCCGCGACGTCGGCAACATTGCCCATGTCCACTTCGCTTCGAGAGTGTTCAACCTGCCACTCAAGACCCATAAGAACCCCAAGGGTGTCTTTACCGAGCAAGAGATGTACCAGATTCTGGCGCTTATCTTTGTATGCATCTTTTTCGACATCGACCCCGCCAAGTCCTTCCCGCTGCGGCAGGCCGCAAAGGAGGTGACGATGAAGCTGGGGAAGCTTGTTGAAACGAACGTGAAGATTACTACAAAGATCGGTTTCCGCGGGCTCTTTACCGGCTCGGCGGACAAGGATGATCCGCTCGCATCGTACGGAACCAACATGATCAAAGGCCTTGCCAAGGCCGGGTTGAGTCCTTACGACATTGCGTGGAGCCAGATTTTGCCCACGTCAGGGGCCATGGTGCCAAACCAAGCACAGGTGGTAAGTATTGCTTGGCTCCGTGGCGTGGTGATATTTGCTAACATACACTCAGTTTGCACAGGCGGTTGATTACTACCTCTCATCTCCGGGCACCGACCACCTCCAGCAGATTCACAAAGTTGCCTTGTCCCCATCCACGAAAGAGACCGATGCTCTCCTGCTTGGGTACGCCATGGAGGGCATCCGACTTGCGGGAACCTTTGGCTCCTACCGCGAAGCAACGCAAGACGATGTCATTGTGGAAGACGATGGTCGCGAGGTCCCTGTGAGACGAGGCGACAGAGTTTTTGTCAGTTTCGTAAGTCGACTCTTCACCTGCTGTCCGCTGAATCCAGAGTTGACGAAAAGTTCAGGTCTCCGCCGCCAAAGATCCCGAGCACTTCCCATTACCAGAGGAGGTCAATCCCCGCAGACCCCTGGACTCGTACATCCACTACGGTCTCGGCCCACACGCCTGCCTTGGTCGTGCTGCAAGCCAAGTGGCGCTTACTGAAATGTTTAGAGCACTCTTCAAGAAGAAGAATCTTCGACGAGTACCAGGGCCTCAGGGAATTCTGAAAAAGGTGCCGAGGCCCGGCGGTTTCTTTGTGTACCTAAAGGAGGACTGGGGACAGATCTGGCCGTTCCCCGTGACCATGAAGGTGATGTGGGATGAAGACTAGGCCACCGTAATCTGGGCTGGATGTTCAATTGTTTGCCTGTAATCGAATGACTGCAATTCTACGCAGAAGAAGTGTTGTAGTCTACCACGCCTTCGTGCATCGTCTGATTTATTCGCGCCAGTATCTCTAGTGTTGCTCTCATCAACCAAGCACGTAGTTCACAAATATTCCTAAAGACCAAAGCTTCCAATGGGGTCGCCAAGAATAGCACCAAGTCGGGGCGATGCCGCTTGAGCTGACCGAGATTGATCCCTACTACTGTAGGTAATCTTCGGTCGGCAGGGATGCCAAGTGGAACTGCCGGAGCAGGGTAAGAGAGCCCCTGTGACGATGATCAATGGTCCGCTGGACACCAGCGGGGCCGCGGCATGCCACAACTCGGGTGCCAAGTGATGAGACAACGACTGCCGCGCGTCCCAGAGCCAATCGAGGAAGATGAGATTTTGTTTGTAACGATTGGGATAGGTTTGATAAGATCTCGGCAGTCGCAGCCAAGGGGGGAAAAGGCTCGCGAACGAGTGCTGCTACGGAAAAGACGGTTTGGAGTGTCCAATGAGCTGGGTGTAGTGAGTTGATAAGCCCGGTCTCTGGGGACAAAAGTGGCCGGCCGCCAGCGGTTCGACCCGAGACAACAGGAACAACTCGAAAGCAGCTCTACGTTTTTTAGCGACGCGCCTGAAGCTGTAACCAATGTCCAGCATCTGCCACTGCAAGTGGCTCTTTGTCGACTCTTTGTCCTTGTTGTTAGATAACGTCACGAAGTCGATGATTGGTTTGGACGATTCAAGTCTCTACATCAAATTGAGAAGATGCTTTTCATTCACATTTACAGAACGCAACCCGAGCTTTTCCCGGGGAGGATCCACATCTAAGGCGGTTAGCCGTGCCGTCTTGGTCCTCGTTGTCCCAGGTGGTTTCAATGGAATTGTAAGGCACAGTCGGGACTAGACTGGTTCCGCCAAGAGGAGTTGAGGTTGAGGGGCGAGAGCACGCATCGACGGAGATTAAGGAGGAATAACGACGGTGGCCCCGGTCTACCAGCCGGTTGATGGACCGCTGTAATGAATTCTGGAACTCGCTGGCCACGTTTACGGGCCACGAAATGTATGCGACAGACTCGGATGCATTCCATTTTTCTCTTTCTCTTTGCATGATACATCCGCCATCTTATCGACGTTCTCCATTACCAATCCCCCCTTTCCTCCGTGATGTGCGCCACATGTGTGGATGGGTGAAAGTTGTCCCCCACTCTCGCTTTGTACTGCCATTTCTTTGTAACAGGCTCAGCCCAATTGGATAAGCCGGCTGTTTTTGGACCTCGGACGAGAATATCCCCACCTTTGGCCCCGAAGCTGCCCAGTGATGTTGGACAGCGTTTATTAACTTCGGACGACCGTTCGTTTCCTGGCGTTTCGCATGGCCCGAGAACCTTGTACGTTTAATATATCCGGGGTGAAGTGCCCAATGATGGTGCCCACCCTGGTGCATAGACCATCTCCTAGAAAAACCAGGACAGGAAAATCTAGATGCTGGCAGTCAATTCAGCCCAGCGAGCCCATGCTTGTCCCCAGGGATTTTGTTTAGCGAGCGCATCATCGAGCCTGTCACATCGTGGCAGCCCTTCGAACAACGGGGCCGACTATCGGCATTCCTTTCCTAGCTCGGCCGGATCTTGGTAGTCTGTTCCCGGGGTAGCCCTCCGAACGGACGTCACCCGACGGACGCCCTTCACCAACATGTCCGACTGACTCGTTTTGCTATTGACGTGCCCCTACACGCGCCATGTTCCGCACATACGGCTCAACCTGCCACTCATCGTTCGATGATGCGCCATTGCCCACGCTGCCGGTATCCGACCACGCCTTCGGCCTTGGTTGGGCCCTCATGGATCTATCATCTCAGATGCATGTTGCTGACCCTCTCAACCCCCTCGATGGAGCCGATAACCAGGGAGGGCCATACTGGCCTGCTTTCGTCCGTCCCGATTCGGGTCTCCTGCGGCTGGGGGTTATCATGGGAATGCCAACACATATAATAGACGGGAGAACTCTGGTCGTAGGCCGGCTGACTTTGCTCTCACGTTTTTGTTGCCACAAATTCATTTCTATTCCCTTTCTTGCGCTGGTTGCTGTTAGCTTTCTTCTGCCCCTCTGCGACGGGTGTTCTCTCTCTTTGACACAGTCGTGTTCCGTTCTTTTCTCATCCACCACTTCCACATACGACGTTAAACCCACACACTCTTTTGCGAGCAGCAGCAAATCACACAATCCTTCACCATGTTCAAGTCCCTCCTTACCACGGGACTGTTGGCTGCGGTCACGGCCGCCCAGCAAACGTCCTCATATGTCGACGCTGCTTCCGAGATCACCTTCCAAAGGTACACCGAGACCTCGGGCTTCTCCTTCGGTGTCGCCCTGCCCTCCACCGTTGGTAAGGACTTCATCGGCCAGATTTCCGCCCCCATCACCGAAGGTTGGGCTTCCGTTTCCCTCGGTGGTCCCATGACCAACAAGCTCCTCCTCGTTGTGTGGCCCAACGGAGACTCGATCCAGACCTCCATCCGCAAGGCGACCGGGTACTCGAACCCCGATGTTGTCACAGACTCTGGCATCACCTTGAAGCCCATCGAGTCCGGCACCTCCATTAACGAAACCGCCTTCACATACACCTTCGTCTGTGAGGGCTGCATCACTGGCGATGCGTCGACTTTCACGGGCACCTCTGACACCACCACCTTCGGCTGGGCTTACTCCACCACCGCGCTCTCCGACACCACAAGTGCGACTGTCGCTCTCAACTACCATGGTGCCGGCTTTGGCCTCTTCGGCGCCAACCTTGCTGACGCCAAGTCGGCCGACTACGACACCTGGGCCGCCAAAGCATCGGATGCTGTCGCTGCACCCAGCACCGGCAACGGAACCACTCCCGCTATCCCTGCCAACATCACCACTACCATCTCGAACACGACCTATGACTACATCGTTGCGGGTGGTGGTGCTGCTGGCCTGATTGTTGCCGAACGTCTCGCCGAGTCTGGCAAGAGCGTTTTGCTGCTCGAGCGTGGTGGCGTCTCCTTGGCTTCTACCGGCGGCAAGGCCACCGTTGACTGGAACGACACCGTCACTCAGTACGATGTTCCCGCCATGGGATACTACCTCTCTACGGCCAAGGAGACCAGCGAGTACTGCACCGACACGGCTTCTCAGGCTGGCTGCATCCTCGGTGGCTCAACCATGGTCAACGCCATGATGTGGGTTAAGCCTCCCGCTCACGACTTTGACGACAAGTGGCCCACGGGCTGGAAGTGGAGTGATGTCGAGGAATCCGCCAACAAGCTCTACGAGCGCACCCCTGGCACCATCCAGCCTAGCAAAGACGGCAAACGTTACGACCAGGGCGCTTACGACATCATGTCCCAATGGCTGGCCGGCAACGGTTTCACCGAGGTCGACGGCATCGCCGAGCCCAACAAGAAGGATTCTGTTTTCACTCACCCTCCTTGGTTGATCGAGAACGGTCTTCGTGGCGGTCCTGTCCGTGACTACCTTCCTCTCGCACAGGCCCTTCCCAACTTCAAGCTTCAGCTCAACACCAAGGTCGTTCGCGCGGTCCGCAACGGCAGCGCCATCACTGGTGTTGAGATCGAGACCGGCAAGAACGTTCGCCAGATTATCAACCTCAAGTCTGGCGGCGCCGCTATCCTTGCCGCCGGTGCCCTTTCGACTCCCCGTATCTTGTTCAACAGCGCTATTGGACCCAAGGAGCAGATCCAGACTGTCCAGAGTGGATCTACTCAGGTCACTCTTCCTGCTGAGGCTGAGTGGATCGAGCTTCCTGTCGGCGAGAACCTCAAGGACCACCCCATCTTCACCGTCAACCTCCAGACCAAGTCCCCCCTCAACTCTCTGGCAAGCACCTCTTTCACCGACCCCGCCCAAACCGACGTGGACCAGTTCGCCCAGGGTTCCGGTCTCCTTACTCAAGCTGGCCAGCGTTTGAACTTCTGGACGAGCGTCGAGGGCTCTGACGGCCAGAAGCGTTACGTTCAGGGCACCGTTAACTCCCCCAAAAACGACACCATCCGGGTGAAGGTCTATCTTACACACGGTCTGACATCCGTCGGTGCTCTTGGAATCTCGGCCGATGGTTCCACCAAGCTGACGACCGAGCCCTACCTCACCACTGTCGAGGACAAGGAGGCCATCACAAGCTTCATGAACCAGCTCATCCAATACGCCTCCAAGTCCAACAGCACTCTGACAATGAGCGGTAACGTTACCGCTGAGAGCCTCATCTCGGAGCACACTACTGGTAGCCACTACGTCGGCAGTGCCATCATGGGCACCGAGAATGACGGAAACAGCGTCGTCGACACCCAAACCAAGGTTTGGGGCACTGACAACCTCTACGTGGTCGATGCCTCCATTCACCCTGACCTGCCCACCGGCAACACTCAGGCCATCGTCATGGTTGCTGCTGAACACGCCGCCGCGCAGATTCTGGGCGAAGGCGGAAGCGGTACCAACGCTGGTAGCTCCGGCTCCGGCAGCAACACTGGTTCTGGCTCTGCCTCTGGCAGCTCCGAGAGCGACAGCGGCAGCAGCAATACTGGCAAGGCCGGCTGCAAGCGCTCGACCAAGCGCCTTCAGCGCCTCCAGCGCTTCCGCCGTGCCCACCATGCTTTCTAAGCATTGAGTACCTTCTTGTGTCCATAAGTTCATGTTTCCAAATCTTCACATTGTATATAGAAATGAATAAGACAGCCCGCTGTTACGTTCAGCATTGAATCGAATATGACCACTTGTGACGTGATGAGCTAAGATGTGGCATGCCAGCAAGCACGTATCAAATACTTTGGCACAAGCAACCTTTACCATTGACGTAAACGTCAAAGAGCTTCCAAGCCAGCTGGCGTCTGTGATTCGAATACTCGTATTCACAAGAAGAGGGCCCTACGCGCACGCGTGGCGACACCAGGAATGCTTTGGAAGCACCTAGCGTCGCACAGATCAGGAAACTATCAAACAATCACCTCGATACACGTTTGGAGAACATCGTCAATGAGTGGATATCTCTAGACGTTAACATCTGAAATCAGGATAATCAGACATCAGCAGCACCGCCAGCAGCTCTTACATTTCTTACCCAAGGAAATGTTCATTCCATCAACAGTCGCGGAAGGATCTCGCCGAAATTCACAGTTGTTCTCTGAAGAGCAAACATAGCCAAGCTATCTGCAGCCAGACGGGTTGCGCCATCCCCATGTCCGCACGGTTGATCTATTGCGACCAATTGCCAGAAATCGAAACGCCTCAAGAATGGCACGGCCACACATCAGTCCGGCAGCCCTGATTAGACTTCCACGCTTCCGATGTCCTTCTCAAAAATAATTAAGCTTCGCCAGTAGGCGTATGCTTCGCGAGTCATGAAAGGGACAGCACATGCTTTCGTTTCGCCTCGTTGGTTATTTACCACTCAGAACCCCGCATCTGAGTGCGAGCCCTCGTCTCTGCATTTCTCGACACAGTTCTGCCAGGAGCTTGTTTGGCCGGACGCCATCTAGTTGCCATGCGTGGAGGATGTGCTCAGCCAAGGCTTTTGCAACATTGGTCGCATTCGCGACACTGTTGGTAGTATGCCTCGCCGAAATCGACCTGTCGGCACGAGATACCAGGCTACCGGAATGCGCAGTAGGCTTCATTGAGGTTCAATTGCAATGGCCATTCGAGGATTTGCTGACAGAGGAACGTAAACAGGCCATATGCTGGAGAAGTGCCGTTCCGTCGGTTTGCGGTTCCTGGGAAAACACACAATGCGTCTGCCGTAACGATAGCTTCGACCTGGAAGTAACGCAATGCATGTCGAGATCATGCCCCAGGCTGTCGACATTTGGTACGTGTCGAAATGCTGGACTTGGTGAGTGAAGAACCATCTGCTAATCGCGAGCCAGCAACACTAAGGGAATGGGACACCATGTGCTTCAAGCCTCGTCGAGATCGAAAGGGCGACGTGTGGCCATTCCTACCGATCCATATCCTCACTCTGTTATGCGTTGGGGTACGGCTCTATTGCAAGTCATGGATCATACGAAGGGTCGGGCTGGACGATTGGGTTATTACCATTACCTGCGTCATATACCTTGGCTGGTTCTCCGTAGGTCATACTAGTAAGTGCTGTGCCGGGAGCTCTGCTACGCAGCAGCTAATATCCCAGTCTTTCAAAATACATTCGGAGTCGACATCTGGTGGGCAGACCCCGATACCCTCACCTGGGCTCTCAAGGTAATCGTCAATTGCTGGGCCACTGATTGTGGCGACAATACTGACAAGCAGACAGCTCTTTTACGTCGATTCGCTTTTATACCTACTCCTTCTAGGACTCACGAAAGTTTCGATTTTGTGTTTCTACCTACGACTTTTCCCTTACGAACGATTTTGTCGCCTGTGCTATGTACTATTAGCCATCGTCACCCTCAACACCACACTATCTGTTGCTCTGGCAATAGTCCAGTACTTGCCAATATCATACAACTGGGAAGGGTGGAAAGGAGAATTCGGCCCAGTGAAATGCCTCAATTTGAATCTTTTTTCTTGGACCACGAGCGCTATCAGCATTGCGCTGGACACGATAATACTGATCATGCCCATGCCGCTGGTCGTGAAAGTCAAGTCGACGCCTCGACGCAAGTTTGCAATTATTACCATGTTCAGTGTGGGAATCACGGTCGTCATCGCGAGTTCCTTGCGTCTTCGGTTCAATATCTTGTACGGAGACTCGGTCAACATAACTTGGGACTACGTGGACCTCATGATTTGGACGGGCGTCGAAGTTGCGACGAGCATCATGGTAACGAGCCTGCCTTCGATTCGCCTGATGCTCCACCGACTTTTCCCTGGTCTGTTTGTAAGACTATTTGCGTTCGGTGGCCACGTTGAACAAGACCGAGAACAGTACCTGGAGATGAATGGCGCTTCTAACCTCGATATTGAGAGGACGAATACGAAGGGTATTACACGACGCGCAAGGAGCACCCAATTAAAGGACCTCCCGCCACCAACTATTGGAGGCGGTACGCCCAGAGAATGGACAAAAACTTATCGACGGCCGAGCGCTTTGGTTAAAGAAGCAACAACAAGCATGCCAAAAAAGCCGGTTCCAACCGAAGCGAGTCGTATTTTGGCCAGCATTCTGGGTACTCTGACGGAGTCCCAAAGCCGCCGTTCAGAATCGACGACGGACTTGGCCATTGCCAGTGATAAAATCACTGTTGAATCTGAGGAGAAATCACCAAAGGAAATTAATTCTCTCTGCAATCAAAACCTCTTCGATGCATGGAGCAGTAACACCCTCGCTGTTGACTTGGGGGGAGGGCTAGGACGGAAGGAAGATCATGGATAATGCGGTTGTACGCTTTAGTATGAACAAGTAGTTATGGAGAGTTTAGTAGACGTTAGATCAGTAGCTACCAAAGCGACATGATAAGAGAAGCTGTGTATGTTGCTTCGAGAAGAAGTGAAACTTTCTGTAGCAAACAAACTGTTACTTGCAAAGTTAAAAGAAACCCGATCAAAACCCACAAAAAGCCTGCAAATTTATCGTATTCCCTTAGGTAAAGCTTCTCGCGTAGACAGACGAGACGCAGTTAGAGTCCCAATAGCCACCACCCTTATACTGCTATGTGATTGCTGATTGGTGGGCCCCCGATTTCTGCCAAAGAGGATTCAGACTGCGACTTTATCTGATGAACCCTCCCTGTTGACGTACTTGCAAAAGAATGTCATACATCAAGTCCTTGGGAAGGGTGCGCATGACCTTCTGTGTCTCGACTTTATCCATCAATTCGCCGTGACGACATATCATCCCAACAACAACATCCTTCATCTGGCGGTCGTCGTCACTATCCGAACAGGAAGTGTACACCTTCTCTGCTGCGTGAAGGAACTCTTCTGTGTTCCATTGGTTGTCCGACTCGGCCTTGAACTTGTCGAAAGCCAGTGATCGAAGTCCTGGAATGCCATACTTTTTCGAAAGCGCGTAGACGTTGGCATGCAAGACAAGACTATTGGTGCGAACCACGAAACCACTGCCATTTGACTCTTCAAGACTACCCTCCGGCTTCACATTTAGAATGGCGCCACCACCTTCGCTATGATTCTCTTGTCTCTGGATCACGATTGACGCCTCTTGAGTTATAGGCGATGAGAAAGATTCGTTTTGGAGATCGGGAGAACCAATGATGCCGGCTTCTTGCTTGGCTAGGGCTTTGGCGCGCTTCTTTTGTTTCTTGCTGAGTCGCTGGGGATGAGGTGGAAGGAAATCATCCAAGGGCTCGCTTTGGTCCTCCAACCTGATGTCTCGGTCAAGAATTTGGTCATCTGATTTAATTGACCCGTTGAACTCATCGTCATGGGCGGGATTCGCGTGGCCATTGGCGTGGCTGCTCACTTGCTCTTGTCCGTTCAGGGACACGGTCCTTTGGTGAGACTCAGACGGGTAGTCTAAGTAATAGAAGTACCTCATCACCATACCGACAGCCTGCGGATCGTCATCCGGAAGGGCTAAATATCCCTCGACGGCTATCTGGTGGTTTTTGATTAGTTGCGCCACCTTTGTAAAGCATGAAGCCTTGACAAACTTTTGACTCTTGAAACTTGGTCGCAAAGAACTCGGATCTAGGGCACACAATGGCTCTGTGAACACGATGCTCAGTGTCGCGACTAGCGATTGTAAGATCCGAATATTCCGCATTGTCATAGAGGCTATTATCTACGGTCAGCATTTTCATCATAACCAGTGTTGCGGCATAGGAACCGGCCTTTTCAACGACCCTATGAGCTCATCCACTGGCGTGGCCGTTGATGTGCTGGGATCAAAATCAATGCTCGACATTTTGAAAGATGTTCAAATATCGAAAAAGAGTCAATTAAGCAGCCAGTCTGGTGTGAGGAAACAGATGGGCGTTGGTGAAGTATTTGTGCTTCTACAGCGCTGCCGCAATTCTCAAGGACCTTTTAGGTGTGACGTTTCGGCACAGCCTGATCCATTCTGCCTACATTGCACAAAGCCTCACGGATTCGATTCTCATGCGGTTGGGGTAAAGTTAGGCAAGCCAGGGCCGTGGTGAGGCGGGCCTTACGCATTCGGCAACGAATCAACTCTTCCCAAGGTGCAGATAGTGACGTGGGAAGACGTCTATCACATATGCTCCCTCAAGACACATGTAGCTAGAATACGGATTCTCGTAGTAACCTCCTGCGGTGTGACTGGTAGTAATTATCTTCAGCCGCAACTTCGGGCTCCTACCGTTGAAGCCCAAAATTTGCATTTGGAGACCACTTGCCCAAAATTGAGGATGATGTGTTGCACGACATAAACGATGGCAGCAATGCATGCGTACTTGGACGACAGAATGGCCAGTCAATAAGTCCCGAGCAGCGCCTTGCCAACAAATAGCCGCCTCGAGCCAATGAGAGATGAGTAAACCTCACACCCTTTCCTGAACGGTGCGGGGAATAGGTCACCAGCCTACAAGCCGGGCGAATTGCCAGCATCTGTTAGCCAAGTAACGGGGCGTAGAAAGTGTCCTGCTCAAATATGGAGGAATGACCCTGGTCACGTACATAGAGCCTTAACACTAATAGAAAGGGCCAGAAAATGATATTAAGTATTATTGTTGTCAAATTAATAATAGAATAAAACATAATATTGCAACCCAACTCTAAGCCATTCAGCGTGTATTGTTCTCCGAGACTGTCATGAGGAACTGCCGTTCTTTTCATCTGCTCAACAATGATTTATCTCATCAGCGGCGAAGAATTCGCTAGGCTACCTCCCTTACACCTCCTGGATCGGAAGAGTTCTCATTGCTATTAACATCATTCTAGAATATATCATTCCTCGTTAGATTTGAAAACCAAAGCTCATTCACAGCCTACGATCATTACAATTTTCACTACAATATAGTTCGCTACCATCCCCCCTGCTTTCCTGTCGGCGTTAGTCGCCGCCCAAAACATAGTTTCTGACGGTTTGTGCCCTGGGGCTGCTCGTGCTGCCTGCCTCTAGAATTGTGATGGTGTCCAGCGTTGCCTCCTATTTTGAGTTCTTTGGTATTGAATGTAACCAGCGAGGCCTAAGACTAATATGCTATTCTAATTATAGCATTTCCATGTCCCTCTGGGTGATCGACTGCCAGTCGCAGTCGGCCTGCTGCACCCAGTGCAAACAACAGGGCCACGCTAACGGGGTCTGCACAACTGGGTATTATAACAGCTTCTTCTATTCGCACCTTCAAGTATCTTACCTTGATAATTTACCCAGAGACAACGCTTTATCTGCAGCGATATCGATGGTGGTTCTCATGCCTAAGCAGGACCTAGACCTGTCATTATCACGGCGTTGACATTTGGCCCGCTGGAATCAGATGCCACATGATGTGTACCGTGACTGAAGGCTCAGGTGGCTATCTCTGCTGCCATGACTTGTCCTTGTTCGTCTCAGTGTTTTTTAATTTAGTCAATAAAGGAGTGTGTTAACCTGCCCGAAATTCGTGACGTGACAACATGACATACCTGAGCCTGCCAGAGCCTTCCCAATCCGAGTGGGAGCCACAGCAGCTACAACAGCCTCGGGACCAGCACTATGACACTGCCACCTTTTCTGCAAGTAACAGTACAGTCTGAAATAGCTCAAGCTATTATAAAAATGTCTTAATACCTAGAATCCCTGATTCTTGCTTCAATATTGTTGTTTTCTCGTTCCTGAGATATTAACATTAGTAAATAAACCATTTTTGCAGCCGTTGTAGAGTTGAAAAAATACGACAGACTGTGTTAATTCTGTGCAACCAAACAGCGAGCTCGATGGAAAGGAGACAAACAGGAGCAAGCGCGTAAAGGGCAATTATCACTTGACTAAAGCAGTGCATGAATAACTGCGGTACGGCGAAGTTGAATAAAGCAGGGCGAAGTGTGTTAAACCCGAGGGCAAGCAAGATGGGACTGAAGCGTAGCAGAAGGTACTTAAAATAGCAACATTGGGCTAAGGAGTGGTTGAATACAACTGGAGCACGGCGAACAGCAGCAAAAGAATAGTAGAGAGACACGAAAGGGAGCCTTGGACTACAAGTATCAATCTCTTAGTATAATTGTGGATGAATCTTCTTAATCGAAGGTTTATTAAGCAAAAGGCAAACCGGACCTCATCTCCTACCTATCAGGACTTCTTACTTCTATAGCTCTTTTTTTTCTAGACGATCCCTTATTTTCTTGTGATTCCTGTATATATTCTGTCCTTTAGCCGCTAGGTGCCTGTGGAGTGCTCCATGTTCTGGTTATGCTTAACAGGCTGTAACACTTGTCTTTCCAGAGTGCTGCAGGCAAGGTGACTGATTAGGTTGAGCAGAGAGGATTAAATTTTGCCTGTGTATACAACGCCAGACATAGTAAGTTATGAGCCCGAACCTAGCCTTTTAGACTGACGAGGCTGACACTCGACGGCACAGTGCTTCGAAACCGATACTCATCACTCGAGTATAATACTCAGCAGTCATACTACATAGAATCCTGTCCACACTAATGGGAGTTTTCCCATTCAATTAGCAATAAGTACAGTTTAATACAACCCATCGCATCAACAGAGCTTAGGCGCTCGGCACTAGTACTCTTGGGGAACATGGCATCCCCTCCAGGAGGGTTAACGGCGTCGTAGCTTCATTTGCCAAGTTTACGGGTAGAAAAGGCCATGCCAATAACGCCCGTACTTCACACTCGGAGGAGACTAATCCGGGGACGGAATCAGATACGGCGGGAACGGCAACTGAAAGTGGGTGGCTGATCGTCGAGGGATGCCGGAGACAAGAAGAAATGGCCAGCACGGCTCTGGCATCGGACGTAGGCTTCGTTGGGGCAACCACGTGGCGAACTGACTTCTTAGAACGGAGTCAATAATAGCCAGCAGATGAAGGGACACCGAGCTTTGATGCCGATCAATGTCGTCACCGACAACCTAAAGGACGATAAATGATTGAGGTTTGGACAAATGTCAATTATGCTGGGGGCACCTGTGTAGTGAGGTTTAAGCCATTAAAATATTATGGTATCATCATCAACACACCCTAGTGAAAACCAGCATGCGTCCCATTCATCCATTAACAGGTTGTTTTGTGGGCGAGACGGTGTTGTAACGCCATGAATCATAGAAATAAGAAGCACTGCCAGAGTACCTCGGACGATAATGAGATGGCAGAGACGGTAGATTTCATTACGGCCTTTGAAAGGTTAGGCTCTTATAATACAATCCAAGAATTAGAATTAATCGTAGGTAATATACGTAATAAAGTTGAAGTACTATTTTATCGATGTAAGGTTATGTACTTGTCTAATTATTTTTGTTTCACTCTTATGCCTTACGTCGCTAGTAGGTGCAAGTGCTTTTGACTGCATCTTTAAAACCATTACATCGGGCTTTTCAAGAGCTGCGTTGTCGACATAAAGCACCGCTCTCTCCTTGTATCCATTCATCACTGCCGACACAAGTCTGGCAGTAGAAGACTCCAGAAGGGTCATACTTGGCCTTGATCTTATTCAATGTCTTCCAGTTTGTAGAGTAGAAGTTCTGAAACTCTGCGTCTCCCCAGTCCGCTTCATTCATGTAAGTGCCGGTATTCGGCGACAATCGTCGGTATACCGGGGCAATGTTCAGGCGAATGTCGTTAAATAGATCAATATGAGCAGCTACTGAAAGCTGGTCACTGAGAGCCGGTCTCTCGAAGACGTCGAGTATGACTGCGTCATACCAGCCAGGTTGCACCGCCGCAGTCTGGTCTCGCGTCTCTTGTGCTGTTTGGAGGCCGTGGTGAACAATGGTGTGAAATACAGTCTTCCCGTCTGTTCCGGCTATTGCCTCAACCGCTTTCCGAAGTTGCGCCCGATTACCCTCCAGAGCTGGCTTTCCAAACAGACGGGAAGCGAGAGCAGAGATACCCCCTACGGTGGCGTCCGTTCCAGACTTATTAGCATAATACAAGCCGTATTTTGAAAAAGCCTTCTGAGTAATGGAAACAGTAAACCCGAAATCCTTAAGATGGGTGCTTTTCTCCGCAACTGGCTCAAATAAACGCGTTGTCTCTGATGCATCGTTGCCTAGAGTGGTGAATGACTGGGTGTAAAAGGTAGTGAAGTTGGCGCCCATCAGCACTGGGCTGTTCATTGCCCAGGTACCGTATCCGGCGAAACCAACTTTCGAGAGGTAAGGGAAGGAAGAATAGATATCTGTCATAACATCGATGAACTGAGCTGTTTTATTTGCGTTTGTTGACCTTGCACCAATGACAACGTCAATGACGTCAATGTTCTTAGTGGGGTAGGTTTTCACAGTCATCTGTGCAACGACGCCGTAAGTACCGCCGCCTCCACCCCGGATGGCGTAAAAGAGGTCAGTGTTGTTGCAAGGGCTCGCCGTCACTACCTCCCCAGAAGCCAAGACGATTCTTGCGGACAGAACCTGATTGGCACCGAGTCCATAGTATCGGGTCACTGCACTGTGCCCGCCTCCCTGTGTCCAGCCACCAATACTACAGGGTCCCTGAGAATATGTGAGCGTTTGTTTCTCAGGCGATATAACATGGTCTAGCTAGCGTACCCTGTTGTTTCCGCCGACGACTATGAGATTCTTCTCAAAGGCAGTTGGGTAGATGTCGGACCAGGAATAGGCTCCAGTGATGGTCAATGAACTGCCTTTCCAGTCCGACTTCGGACAGGCGTTCACAACCTGGAATTCATCATGGAAGTCAAAGCCGCGACGGTAGTTTTGCAGCCAGATAGAGAGACTGCCATAGCCAGTTGATCTGGTGGCATTGGACTGTTAGTATTAATACGTTATTGATACGACATTTAGCAAGCTGACCTTTGAAGAAAGCCATGGCCGGTAGACTTGATCACAAGGCGAATATTGTGGTTCTTGGCGAACTCAACCGCCTTTAGAATGTGCTCCTCGTCAGTAACATTGACGGCGAATACCGGAGAGTTTCCGATGGTACAGTTAGTTGAGGGGGCATTAGCAGTGAACTGTGCTAATGGGTAAGAGGAGTTGGGAGGATAGTCATAACCAATGGGTTGTGATGCCTGAAAGCTCGCAGTGCTCCAACCTTGGGTTACGGCTTCGCAGGCGGCAGCATCCCGGTTCGACCCTGCGTAACACGGAGCTGCGGGTGGGGCCGTCCGTATGAGCTTTCCGCAGACGGTGCTGTCGAATCGACCCCACTCTTTATCCGAAGGCCAGCATCGATCACCGGGGGTCTGCTCAACGTAATCGTGTTAGCATGGGCGTGTCCAGCTTCTTCGGCATGCGGTATAGAGTTGGCTTACACATTTGCATTGACCGGAAACAAAAGGGAGCAGCGCGAGTAACGCGATGGATGCAAATGTAATTTCCGACTGCATACCAACATAGAGAGGCTGGTACTTTGCAGATGCTTGAGCCTCACCGCCTGCAGCTTATTGGGACATTGGAACCCCAAATCTTGAATAGAAAGACTGAACGTGATTATCTTTTCCGTTTACTTACATGACTGCCCAATCAAACGAAACGATTGCAATTGTCGAGTGTTTAAAGTTGGCCGAGCGGTTTACTGCTCTTGTGATCCCACAGGTTATGATGTGAGAGCTGACGTGATGCTCTTACAGGGGCTATCGTAGTAATTTGAGCTGCTAAGCACGCTGGCTGGCCAATGCAGCGTAATTTACATACCACGGGCTCAAGTACTCGGCCGAATATGCATTGAGAAGTGATGCTAGCGGCCCCTGCTTGGAACCGACAGCCGGAGTCTTGCAACTATCTAGCTCGGAAACGAAGCCATGGGCCCACCTTTGCGGACGTGACATGATCCCACATTTGATACTCATTCGTGTTACCAGTTGACCCACCAAAACACTGCTGGTCCTCCGAACACGCTGAGAAATCGAACTTGTAAAGGATGTGCGCCAAAGTCAACATGATCTCTTGATAGGCAAATCCTTTCCCGACGCGACTGCGAGGCCCACTGGAAAAGGGGTAAAACGCTGTTCACGCCAAATCCACCGACCCTTTGGTTGATCCGCCTTGTCCAACCAGCCACCTTTCAGGCTTATACTCGAAAGGATAATCGAAGTATGCGTCATGATGATGCAAGCTGTAGATGCCGGTACCAACGTCGATACCCTCTGGAAGGAAAACAGACCCAATGGCCATTCCTCCTGGTCGGATCTCTCTCCAAAGAGCACCCCCTACAGGCGGTGACATGCGTAGTGCCTCGTCAATACAAGCCTTGAGATAAATGCAGGAGCCGAGCTTAGCCTCGAGGCGAATGTCTTCCACACTCTTAAACGTCGATCTGATCTCACAACATAGCTTATCATCTACCTTGGGATTACCGCAAAGATAAAACAATGCCGCCGCCAAGGCTGTGGATGAAGTATCCGATCCTAAACGCCGGCGAATAAATGATTGATTGAAAAACAGCCAGAGAAGATGCATACCGGCGATCACAAGCGTGGCTGACTCAGCTCGGATTTCAGGCTTGCTGAGCGTCGACTCGCCATCTGGGTCCTTGGCTGTTTCAAGGTATGAAAAGACATCTCCATTGTCGGAGAAAGACGCCTTCGACCAGCTTTTCAGAAGAGATGCGAGAAACCCTAGGAATTTGTTTCTCGACTTGATCGATCTAGAGAGTAGGTACTTGTCTATTCTCCCTATTGCAAGACTCGACGCTTGGACCAAAGCACTGATGCGGACGTTAGACTCCTCCAGCTCTTTCATGACGAAGCGGTACTTTGGCTCTCTCAAGGCGTTGTATTTCATGCCAAAGATTACCTCCGACATGACATCGAAAGTAAAATAGTCACCTAAGGAAGTTAGAGACACAAAGCTGAAGCGGCTCAGATGAGTACTACACTGATGAGACATGTCCAGAGCCTCGGACATCGAGCTCGATGCCTGCGATTTTGCATTATCGGACAGATTGAGACAAAGTGTCTCTATGTGGCGCAGTAAAATAGCCTCATAGGCACGCAATTGCGCATCAGAGAAGGCAAGACTCAAGATACGCCGTCTCCGGGCATGATCCTCTTGGTTGCGAATGGTAAGAGTGTTCGGGGCACTGTGAACAAGCGCCTGGTAGGCCTTAGACTTAACAACATTTGCTCCATGAGAGCTAATTTCTGTGAACCAAGTCAGTCGATTCAGCATGGGACCAGGGATGTTGGTTTAATTTGAGTTACCCCGGGCAGCAGCGCTGGTGTTGATCAGCAGACGACGGCGAGTATCTGACGATTGGACCTAGAACCTTTGGTTAATAGAGCCTGAATGGCAATTTCGAAGTTCAGCGAGAGTTACCGTATTTCTTATGACACCTGTACATATCAATATGAAGCGTCCCCTTCCACGCGTGATAAGCGGCATAGAGATTGGTGCATCTTCCCAACAGAGGCCCCGGGTAGGCTGCCAGTGGGTGCCAAGCAAGTTGCTTGATGAACAAAAGTGCAATCAGCGCCCAATTTAAATTATGGATTCCAACAACTCACCACACGAATTGAAGATATAAACTTACGAAGGTAGCTGCTGCACAGGCAGCGAAAGCCAGATAACTCATGATTCCAACCATTCTGACTCACAGATATCTTTCCAATCTTGTAAAGGATCTTTCCCCTTGCGCTGCGCTGTATGACCACGCGCTCGTTCCGTGGAGTGGGGGAGCTCACACAAGGCGAGTAACCGTTCGCTTGCTACAGGGTGTTACTTCGCTTACAACGGTTCGCCAAGCGGCTGGCATACCGGACCGCGGCCAATCAAGCGCTGTCCGAGCGTGAGTCAGCCTCACGTCAAGTACAAATACAGTAAGTGCCTAAGCAAGCTGTCCTGTTCAGCAAGGCGATCTTAGTGGGGTGATCCTGCCGAAGCGCCAACAAACCCCCTACGGAAAAGCAGATGCACTGTTGGCACTGCCGCTGCATGTTCGACTAACCCCGTCTTCGTTCAGGCTTTTGTACATACGGCAGAGACCATGCTGAGCGTGATGTACCCATTCCTGGCGCTTCTGGAACGCTACCTCATTCTGGCCGCTGGAGCCGGTTTCCCAGCTGCTGTAAGTGTAGAATTCCGAGGTTGAAGCTCGGAGTCCAGTACTAACAAATATGAAGGCCGCACTCTGTGTCTACCGGCTCCACTTCCATCCCTATGCCAAGTATCCTGGGCCTCTATTCGCTAAATTAACTAGCTGGTACTCTGTATACCACACCTACGTCGGTGATCTTCATGTTGACATTTGGCGATGTCATGAGAAGTATGGTGGGACTTGAACATGCAATTTCACTCCACGACCTTCTGTCGCTAACATGCAAATAGGGGATGTCGTTCGTTATGCCCCTAACAGACTATTAATCAATACTGAAGCGGGACTGAAAGGTAAGCAATCTGTTCCGCGTGATATATACATACGACAATCGGACTGATGGAATTTTCCAGGCATCTACGGTCACGGTAGAAATGTCTGGAAGGCCAAGTCTTACCACAGGATCTCGTTGGTTAAGGGCGTTGAAGCTACGCAAAGTGTCGTGGACAAGACGAAGCATGGAAAACTTCGAAGAATCCTCAACCAAGGGCTTTCGGACTCGCACACCCGGAACATTGACACGGAACTCAGTGAGCTCGCTCGCTTGTTCACTTCCAGCTTAGGGTCAAGCAAAGACAGATTCGTCCCGGATGCTAATGCAGCCAGCGACGGATGGACATGCGCCAAGAACATGGCTCATTGGTGTAAGTTTCAACATTGGCATCGTGGCAAAAGGTTGTGTTGAGTTGATTTAGGCGACTACTTCACGTTTGACGTAATGTCACAACTGGTTTTCGGGAAATCATATCACCTCCTGGAGAGTTCCGACAACCACTGGATTGCAGATGCTATTTTGGGTCAAATGCGTCGCGTTAGTTTCCTGATGCAATTACCAGAACTGGAAGACATGATGCTTCATAATATCTTGTTCCCACATGCCCGCAAGAAGGCTTTGCGATTTTCCATGAAGAGCAAAGAGATGATGGAAAGAGTCGTCTGGAGAGACTCCGCAAACGACCTGTTTTCGAAACTTCTCGCTACTAAGGACCCAGAAACGGAGGAATCGCTCTCACGGTTGCAACTGTGGGCCGAGAGAAACCTTCTGATTATTGCTGGTAAGAAGCAACATGAAGAACCAAGATCTTTGAGGGACTTAAGCTGACAACAAGCCTCAGGTCCCGATACATCCTCAACCGCAATGGCTGCCCTTTTCTTCTACCTTTCCAGATGTCCGGAAGCTTACGAGAAAGTTATAAAAGAAGTTCGGGATACTTTCCACTCTGCAAAGGAGGTTTCTCAGGGTTCCAAACTATCATCTTGCACCTACCTGAGAGCATTTACAGTCGAAGCTGCTCGCCTGTCGCCTCCAGCTGCTGGTGCAATGTGGCGTGAAGTTCAAGATGGTGGCCTATGGGTCGGTGATCTTTATGTCCCAGCTGGCTACCACGTCGGAACTGGCAACTATTCCATCAACCATAACAGCGAGCACTACCCTCAACCTTTCAAATTCTGGCCCGAGAGATGGATTCCGGAGGTTGTCGGTGAAGAGGCCGTTTCCAAAGCGAAGTCAGCTTATGGTACGTTCTCCGTCGGACCGAGAAACTGCGTCGGAAAGGGGTTTGCGATGATCGAGATCTCTTTTGCGATGGCTGCGGTCATCAGTGAGTTTGACTTTCCGTCGCGACGACACAGGTCTGGGAAGAATTGGAGAAGGCAATGGTATACTGAAGGACGAGTACCGGACCTTTTGGGCATTCGCCAGCATGAAGAATGGCCCGTAAGTACAATTTCGACGTGCCCAGGCTGCTGGGTTTCATTAAAAAAAGTACTTCGCAGATTTAACACATGTGGAAATTTGCTATGCGATACTTCGCGTGAAAGTGATTAATTCTTTGCAATTTGCAGTTTGAAAATGACAGGTTGTATTTTTGAGTGCCTCGATGATGATGGGTTAGCTTCAAACATTCAATCTTCCCAGACGGGCAGCTATTTCTAAAACTTATTGTAAATTTTGACATCGATAGGCAATTACTCTATTAGCTTCTGGCACCAACCGAAGTTATCTACTATAGTGCCTTGCTGAATGCTCTTCAACGCCCCCCATATTTTTCATAAGCTGGGCCCTCAGGGAGAAACTCGAAAGTTTCTTTGGTTGACTTCCGGTGAACGCAGGACACTGGAACTAATCCAGCCGCGGTTCCTGCAGCAAGAATTTCCGTGAAGGTTGGCAACTCAGCAAGTCTCACCTAATGCGTGTTAGCAAATCTTGACCAAAAGTTTGTAAGCCGTGCTTTATTTTCAAAAACTTACAGTCCTTTCTTCCACTCTCCACCCAAGTGTCACAGCAAGCTTGGCGGCCGAATTTGCTGTGATGCTTTCAATGGCGGCTTTGCTATTCGCGATAACGAGGGTGGTCTCCCAATTCCTGCTCTGAATGCCGATGAACCCTGACGTTTAAAACTCATCGATCTCAGTTTGTGTCTGACTATCTAGATGCAGGAGCACGTTGTACACCCCAGAGAGGATTAGAGCGAGGACCATTGGCAGCAGTCGGACGCCTGACTCCCGGGCAGAAACGCCCTGAATAGTTTAGAACCAGACCGGAACCTGTAGTAGCTGCATCAGACTTCTGCGAGCGCAGGAGGATGTTAGTTTGACATGACTCACATAGTAAAGCACAACCATTTACGTGCTTGAGAATGTGAATCTGTACTAAAGACAGGACATGAAGGACCTGTTTTTTATAAGTTTTATGAGGAATATTGCTTTCTCCTTTAACTAGTGTTAGTAGGCAGCAACTGAGACAAATGAAAGTATCATCTAACGTTTGAAGACATCTTCTCTTTCACACTCTTGTCTGAGATGGCATCTCGCGTTGCCGCTGATAGCATCCTAGAAAAGCCTATGCCAAAGCCTTTCGGGCTAATGACTGCAGCGCAACTCGATTCGATTTTTGAGCAGTTTCTCCCTCTCTATGGCATCAGTAAGGAAGAAGTCGAGGATATATATCCCTGCACACCTCTTCAAGAGGGTCTTATGGCAGTGACAGCACGGAACTTTGGCGCATACATATCGTCAGATGCCATGGAAATCTCAGAGGTAGAGCTACCTCGGCTGTGACAGGCATGGAAAGCAGCATTCGAGAAGTTCGAGCTGCTTCGCACCCGAATCGTTCTCAGCCATGAGCACGGCTCATTTCAGGTCGTTGTTCAACAAGAGCCGATATGGCATGAGGCTACGGATGTCCAAAGCTTTCTTCACTTGGTCCACGAATTGCATGGATATAGCAAGGCAATGGTTCATCATGCAGTCGTGCCGACTCCTAAGCCTTGAATTATCCAGGTGATATTCAGTTCTCATCATTCTCTTTACGATGGCTGGTCTCTTGGATTGATTCGCCTGTTCATCGAGAAACATTTCACTGGAGGCCCTGCCGAATCAGATGGTCTGCAGACAGTGCCTTTCAAACTCTTCATTGGCCATCTGGTTGACCAAGATGTTGCGAAAGCGAAGTCATATTGGAGGCAAAAGATGGTCGGACTGGAAGCATTGCCTTTCCCCCGCGCGTCACACGGTTCTAAGCACCAGCCTCTGGCAACAGCTTTCCTTGAACAAGTGATTTCATTTCCCAAAGCCCAGAACCATGATTTTTCTGCGACAATAGCCACTATTGTACGGGCCGCTTGGTCGCTCACAATTTCTCTTTACACTGCGAATTCGGACACCGTCTTTGGGACAATTGTTACGGGAAGGGAGAACACGGATATCGCAGACATTGAAAGGATCGCCGGTCCCACCATCGCAACTGTCCCAACACGCACCAACGTGGATTACAATTCAACTATTTCCAACTTCCTAGCAGGTGTGCAAAGAAACGCTGTTACCGAATCTCGATTCTACCAACTAGGCCTTCAAGGTATTGCCCGGATTAGCCCAGAATGCCGCCAGAGTTGCGAATTCGGCAGCATTGTTGTCGTGCAGCCTCCACTCAACCGCGGAACTGGAAAGATATCTCAGCTCAGACAAGGGCCAGTAGCATCCCCAAAGTTCTTCCCGCAAGCGCTGGTTCTTGATTGTCAACCATCGGACGACAACGACAATATGTCCATAACCTTGAGCTACGATCCTGATATGATTGGAGATGCACATGCGGCATTTATTCTCTCGACCTTCTCCACTCTCCTGTGCAACCTGATAACAGCTCCCCCAAGTATTTCGCTTCGAGAGTTGCCAGGACTGTCAATTGAACACATCTCACAAATCAACCGCATCACGAGGAGGAAAGACATTGAGGTCGTCGACTTCTGCGTTCATGAACTGTTTCAGCGACAAGTAGAAATTTTCCCAACCAATATCGCCATTGACTCTTGGGATGGTTCCATGAGCTATGCGGGACTCGATGCCGCTTCAACCTTCTTGGCCCAGCAGCTCCAAGCAATTGGTATCGGACCTGAGAAGGCAGCGCCGTTCGTGTTCAAGAAGTCTAAATGGGCGATCGTTTCAAT
The DNA here is from genome assembly GCA_020466075.1 of Colletotrichum coccodes. Taxonomy (NCBI): domain Eukaryota; kingdom Fungi; phylum Ascomycota; class Sordariomycetes; order Glomerellales; family Glomerellaceae; genus Colletotrichum; species Colletotrichum coccodes. The sequence continues at coordinate 3,257 of JAIMZG010000044.1, read as the reverse complement.
GCTGGCGATCTGGAACGCGGGTGGATTCTTTGTGCCGCTTGATCACAAGAGTCCAAATCCGAGACTGCAGTATATCATTCAGGCAACTAGTGCGACTATTATCTTGACATCAGCTCAGTACAGCGACCGCTGCCGAGAGTTGAGATGCACGCCAGTCTTGGTTAATGAAGATACGGTGCGAGAGCTTTCCGGGGTCGCTGCTACCATTCAGTCCACAGTCAAAACGCACAATCCGGCCTATGTCCTCTTCACTTCGGGCATGACTGGAATTCCTAAGGGCGTCGTGATAGAACACAAAACTCTATGTTCTTCTATCACAGCTCTGGGTAAATACATTGGTTTGAACACCGAAACAAGGTTCTTACAATCTTGCGGCTACACATTCGACGTCATGCTGCTGGATACCTTCGCCGCCCTAATTCATGGCGGCTCTGTATTTGTTCCGTCTGAGCACCAAAAGATGAATGACTTAATCGGCTTCATCCAAAAATCCCAAGTCAACACAACCTGGCTCACCACTTCGCTATCTCGAATCATGGATCCCGATTCTCTACCCAGTCTCAAGACGGTAATCATGGGCGGCGAAGCAGTGTTCCAAAGCGATGTGGATCGGTGGGCGTCAAAGTTTCGACTAGTTGCCGGCTTCGGCCCGACAGAAACATGCATTGTTACTCTCATAGGAGAACTCACGCCGAAAACGCCTCCTAATACCGTCGGTAGGCCAGTTGTATGCCGAGCTTGGGTCATCAACCCGCTTAAGTCCTCGGAACTGGCCCCAATTGGAGGTATTGGGGAGCTTTGTATTGAGGGCCCCTGTGTGGCTCGAGGTTATCTTGGCGATGACGAGGCGACCAAAGCAGCGTTCATCGAAACCCCTTCATGGCTACCCGAGAGTTCTTCCAACACCCGGGTCTACCGAACTGGAGACTTTGTTTACTACAATACCGTGAAGACCCTTAGCTTCTTCGCTCGCAAAGACTCCCAAGTCAAGATTCGCGGACAGAGGGTCGAGCTTTCGGAGGTCGAAGAAGCTATTCGACAACACGTCCCGAGATCGCTTGCCGTGGCCGTGGACGTCTTCAAGCCTAAAAGTCAGGATCAACAGATACTTGCAGCCGTGTTGGAAGCCGGTGAGAGGTTTGAGCAGGCAGGCAGTGACGCAAATCCCAGTGCGAAGCTTGTTGGTTTTATGACAAACTTATCTAAGACTCTCAGGGCTCGCTTGACGGAGACCCTTCCAGACCATATGATCCCTGGCGCTTACCTTCCTATTCGAAAGTTGCCATTACAGACCTCAGGCAAGCTTGATCGCCGAGCGTTGCAAATTATAGTTAACTCAATGAGCTTCAAGTCAGTCGCTGCATACGCCAATACCAGAAAGCTTGTGCAGAAGCCACAAACCGAATCCGAATGTATGCTGGCCGGTCCCTGGTGCACTACTTTGAGGATCTCGGACGAAACGTCATTGAGCACGTCAGACAATTTCTTCAGTCTCGGCGGTGACTCAATCTTAGCCATGCGTATTGTGGCGCTTCTGAGAGCTGAAGGTTATTCTCTTGCTGTTGCACAGATCTTTTCTAACCCGACGCTCTCCGGAATGGCTTCCAAAATGCAGCAGACTGAGACCAGTTGCCAAGAAGCAGTCTTGCGGCCGTCGAAGGCAGCCATCTCGACGGTTGACAGTGTTCTGAGAATCAAGATCGCAAATAATCACAACTTCCAGCTTCACAGTGTTGAGGATGTGTACCCCTGCACATACATGCAAGAGTTATTCGTGGAGAACTCTATCCAAGTCCCAGGGGCTCATGTGGTGCAGTTTATTTTCGCCCTTGACAAAAAGATAGACCTTTCACGGTTGCATACTGCGGTCAATCGTTGCGTTCTCTCATTCCCTGTTCTCCGGACACGATATGTGCAAGACTCGACTCAACTATGCCAAGTCGTTCTTTCCGACGGAATTTCCTGGCAGGAGTACTTGGAGACAAGCTTAGAAAGCGTTCTCAAGGAGGACAAACTGATCCAGACTGGGCTTGGAGATCCCCTCACGAGGATATCTATTGTCCGCGAAAGCAAGAAGCCTGAAGCTTATCTAATATGGACATTACACCACGCCCTTTACGATGCATGGTCGCTGAGACTACTCATGGAGACCGTCAATAAAGCATATCGAGACGAAGATATACAAATTAAGTCGCAACTACCCTTAAAGCAGCTGATAAAACACATCGAAAGCAGACATACTGCTGTGGATCGCCTATTTTGGGCATCCTATCTGGCTGGTGCTGGAAACTCTCCGCTGTTCGGCTACCTGTTCGTGCGCAATCCCATCAAGGACATGCGAGCAAACTACCAGCTTTCGCTACCGCGAAAAGTCAAAGGAACGACCTTGACGGCCACAATAGTCTCGGCATGGATACGGGTGGTAGGTTCTTTGACCCGCTCTCAAGATGTCACAATCGGGTACCTCGTCGCCGGTCGCGCAGCATCCATCCCGGGGATTGAAAATTGTATGATTCCAGCCATTTCCAAGATCCCGCTACGGGTTCGGCTCGAAACTGGAGACAGCACGGCCGATGTATCGGAGAAGGTTCATAGCGAACTCGCCCGACTCATGCCCTATGAACTTTCTGGGCTGAAGACGGTGAAGAGTGCCAGCCAAGACGCAAACGATGCCTGCCGCTTCCCGGTCGATTTGACTGTTCACCCACATGGCACTCTTTCTTTCTCAGGCGAGGGCAACGGCATGCGCTTTAGAAGAGGCGAGGTCGCCGCATGCTCTCCTGGTGGCTTCGCTGTTGAATGCACGATGAATGATGATGGTGTTGAGATTTCTACTTTCTGGGACAAGAGGGCTGCCCGGAAAGAGATGATGGATGATTTGTTGCAAAACTTCAAAGCAGTGTTACTAACTGCCTAGTCTCTGCGACAATCCTTTAGCGTTTAGTTCTTCGTGATGCCGTTGATCTTTTATGAGTCGGGCTTTCTCATTTATACATAATCATTTTTGTATTTGTTGGTTTGGCATTCAAGTGGGTTTGAAGTGATCACCAAACTCCCATAGCAATTATCGTGCGTAATTGCTGGTCAGAAATAGGAGGTGGAAGGCTTGAGTTGTGAATAGCTAGGATCGCGGGTTCCCGCGGTGGAAGTAGGAAGTGCCCCGCCAAGTGTGGCTGGGTGTGGCCAACTGTGGCTGGGTGGCTTTCCCCTTCCCGCGGGCCCACAATGGGCTATTCCCAACTGCCTTGCTTTTGCCC